>CAUYON010144924.1:0-36640 GCA_963573935.1 Arctocebus calabarensis
ATAATTTTATTGAATCATAATTCTGTACATTGGTGCAATCATAGGGCATGATTCATATACATTCAGAAATGTTTTCATCGTACTGTTACAGATATCCTTCATGGCATTTTCTTGATCACTATATAAAGACATTGATACTCTACATTTAATAAGTTTCCCCAGTACCCTGCTAAGATGCACCGTAGGTGTGTTCCCACTAATTGCCCTCCCTCCACCCATCCTCCCCCCTCCCTTCCCCTCCCTTTCCCCTTTCCCTGTATTCCTGTGCTTCCACTTATTTTCTGCCTCTCAATACTAGAATGTGAGCTTTATGAGATCAGGGATATTGCCTCTATTATTTTGTTGTCTGGTACATCTGTGGAACACAAAATAATGCCCGGCCACATTAAAGGCACTTTATAAATATTTGTTGAATAAACGAATGAATGGCATAGAGAAGAAAACATGGGGACAAAAGGACACATCTTGCTGTGCAGGTTCAAATAGCATTGTGAAAAATCTTCTAAAGAGAATATGACACCAATAGAGAACAGAGAAAGATTCTGAAATATAAACCCGTATTGTAAGTCTGTTCAAAAGCTTCAAATACAATTATTTTAAAACGGTGGCCAAGGCTCGGCACCTGTATCTCAGCGGTTAGGTCGCCGGCCACATACATAGGGGCTGGCAGGTTTGAACACAGCCCTAGCCTGCTAAACATCAATGACAACTGCAACAACAAAAATAGCCGGGCATTGCAGTGGGCGCCTATAGTCCCAGCTTCTTGGGAGTCTTAGGCAAGAGAATCGCTTAAGCCCAAGAGTTTGAGGTTGCTGTGAGCTGTCACAGCACTCTACCGAGGGCAACAAAGGGAGACTGTCTCCAAAAAAAGAAAACTGTAGTCAACAATTTTCGTAATAGACTGTTTCCTCTATGCTACATTTGATTTTTTCAGTTAGCATGTCACCTTCAGGCATACTTCTAGTAAATGTATTGTTATTCTAAGCCATGGCAGCTAAATGAGAGATCTCTGGAACCAAATTCTGACTCCTCCAGTTTTGCAGCTACGTGACTTATGCCAGCTCTTTTAACCACTAATACTCAATGTTCTTAGTATAAACAGCAAAATTGAGAGGCATGATCCAGACTCTTCACTTAAGCTGAGGTTTTTGTACTGAAATTACCTCCATCATTAGGCAAGGTGGGGGTCCTTTTCTATATCAAGTTTATTTAGTAAGAATTCCCAGGGGCAAATTTGATTCCTTTGGTTAATGTTGTCTGTATTTACAATGACCTGTCTGCAGAATTATGCAATGCTAGTTATTTTCTAATCTATTGATATTTGAAATTTGAAATACTTAAATGATATTTTGTGTGCCAACCTGACTAGTAAAGCTGGTGTACCAGTTTTTATGGTAGATGTTAAATGTCAGGACGCCTATAGCTCATAACAAGAATATAGGAGAAGATATTTAAATGTAGATATTTCCCAGTTAGAAAAGTTAACAACTGGTCAACTCATACCACTTTACTCTCATGATACCTTTGCTGGGGTTGGGGCATTAGATTGTGAAAGGATGGTGAATTGTTGCAATGAAAAGGATATTTGGAGTTATTTACATAAGTCACTATCCAAGTATGTATTCTTTACGAGTATACATTCTTTGGTATCATAAACTGCAGGTAACTCTCATGAGTCTGTGGGAAATATGATAAACCTTTGTCTTTATGTTCTGCCCAGAGGACCAAGTCTGCTAAGCTGTTAACATTATTACATGATGTAGCCAAATTCATTTTGAAACATTTCCATTGAACAAAACACTTACTTATTTTTGTTTTGGATCAATTAATATTTATTTTACCCTCAGGCATTCAAAATTTGTCTTTAAATTAAATGTGTGGACAATTATTACTATTTGTTTCTTATGTTCTTTCAGTACAACCCTGTTTCCTTTCTAGCAAGTTCAAACCACTGTAATTGTTAACACTTTTCCAGGGACATCAAATACTCTTAGTGACTTATGACATTTTATGTCACAAAATAGGACAAAGGGAAGGATAATAAAATATATCATCTACTTATTAGTATCTTTTTTATTGCTTTTCACTATCTAGATCTAGTGACTACATTATTGCAGATACATTATAATATTTCTGTACAAATATAAATGTAGAATGCCATTTAGCAGCTCATGTAACACCTGCGCTCTCAATATTGTTTAATAGGTACTAAGAGGATCTTTGAAATTAACTTCATAGTCACACAGTGAAACATTGCATAACTGACACTGTTTCTTCCAGCCATTGCTGCTGGGACTTAACAAGAAGTCACATTTCCTTTAGCAGATTTTTCGTAATGCATTTGGATATGACACAGGAAAGAGCTGACCCCATCTCTTTTCTGATATATTATAAGCCACTTTAGGCCTGTTGTCAGCTTCCAAACTACAATCAGATGCACAGACTCCTGTTTGCCTGTGGGCTGGAATGTTTCATCATCCAACTTTACTCGAAATTATTTGGACACAGTAAGACAACTTCAGCTGTAGGGTATGGAAAGAAGAAAAATGCTCGAGCAGTTCAGATAAGAAAATATGCTTTTGATACCCTTCATCTGCCTGATTACAGCCACTAGAGGGGTCTTTATTAATCAGCACAACCTTCTCTTAATATCTGCTTAATCCTTAAAATATTAGATTCAGATTTTCCTATGGCTTATTTTTCCCACTCAAGCCATGCAATTATGCTTTCATAATTTCTGGATTTCTGGAAGCAAAAATAGAAGCCCCAGCTTCTTGTTACTTAAATAGGACATTACTAACTCATTAAAAAGAAACATGTTTCATTATGTGGTACACAGACATATATACCCATGTAAATCCACTCCTAGGGTCACACAGAGCAGCAGCGATGAGACCTTAGTCTGTGACGCCACTGACGGCTCTTCAGAGTGTGGCATCACCACCATTATCCTTATAATGTAGTCGCAACCATGAAGGGAAAAGTCCACGCTGGTGCTTCAATGATGAGGTGACAGGCTGTAGTAGACAGGAGTTTGTGGTACAGCAGGTTGCTTGGAGCTCAGCAAATCTGGTAGAAACAGATTTAGAAGAAATAGAAGAAATCTTGGAGTTCTGTGATTAGAAGTCCAGATTTAAATGCCTAGGTCTTAATCCTGGGGCTCCAGTGATACTACGGTCTGGATTTTCTACATCCCTGAACTTGGCTCTCCTCCACACATTTTCTGCTTTCTCGGGTAACCTTTATACTCTTGGTTTCTATGAGGCTATTGCAGCTCCAGAATGTCTGCCTTTTTTTTAGCTTCAAGTCCACACATGGAACGTTTTTGTCTGCTAATACACAACAAAAGAACTAGGCCTGCTTATTGCCCAAACATGGTTGCAAGTAAATCCACAAATCAATCACACTTGTCAAAGGGATGCTACATGCTGGTTGACTTAGACCAACCTAAGACCCAAACCTGAAGGTGAGGGTACAGAAACACCTAAAGCAAAAAGCCTAAAATGTAGGATAGATGATTCCCCAAAAAACGTGGGTACCAGAAGATGAATGAGTACTTTATTAGGGCTCTGGATCTAGTAACTATTAAAGTTTCTTTCCTTGTTCCACATTTATAATTTCTGTAGAGCTGCTAAGTTCTTGCTCAACACATCAATGGACCACTTATCAGGCAGTCAGTCTAATACACAGTCTATTATTATAAGCAAGGATGGGGCAATAAGGTAAGCAGAGAAGCCGGGTATTGGCCATAGTCTTAGTACAGTGTGAGCTTGGCAGTTAGAGAGTAAATATTACCACTGAATTGAGATTTAAATATAGTTAAAGGAGCCTAACTAATGACAGTTAGTTAGTGGATGGCTCCACTTCTTTATAATTAGTGAAACCATCTTCCCATTGTCCCCTGGGATGGGTAACCAAGGTCATTTCCATGATCATGAAGACTTACTTTCATAAGATCAAGGAAAGGGAACGCAAACCTTCCTAGGATTTCATAAAGGCGCATGGCAGGCTCTTGTTATGTAGGTGTAAATGTTAAACGTGTACAACGCACATCATTAATTACTATGTTCTTAGAATGCATTTTTCTATAGGATTATTTAATGCTTCCCCCAAATCTCTTCTTTGTATTGAAATTTCTGTCACATCACCAAAGAAATGATAATAAAATTACGTCTAAGGTAATAATTTTAAAACACCAAGATAACAGTGAATTTTGCCCACTCCGAAAGCTAATTTTGCCTACTTCAATGAGTTGGTGGCTAATTTTTTATATCTAAACCAGTTTGGGGAGAATCTATTACCTGGAAGAGCTATGTTTATCTAAAAGCCAAAGGCACTCCCTTTTAAATGTGGCATCAGAAGTATTTCTGGGAAGACTACTTTTCCCCACCTGTGTGTGTTGGGGTGGGGGAGGTGTAGAGCATGAACGAGGGAGGGAGGAATGAATTGGAGGTCTGTGTCTATGGTTTTAATGTTTAGTAACGGAATGAGGAACAATGGAAACTATAACTAGAATATAGATTTATGACTTGAAAATGTTTTGTTTTTACTGTTTGTACCAATTATAGTTCTGATACTCTTGAGAGTTTATCGTAATAGGGGCTTTGGTGAGTAAGTATGGTTAAGCTCATTGCTTCACTAGAACCCTAGTATTATGGAAAGCCTTAACTGGAGTTAGTAGAGAAACGCTATCTCACGTTTTCTCAAGTTACTTAACTGACATTGCGTGGGGGAACTCAGCATCCCAGCAGACGGAGGTGCACCTCCCATCCATGACTGACCGCGGTCAGGGCTGACTCACAGCCTTTCTGATACTGAATTTGGCAGACTTGGCTTAGTGGGAATGACACTTTGTACCTATCTTAATCAAGCATAATTAGCTGTTTGTGCAGCTAAGACTCTGCGTCCAAACCTGTTGGGCAGAATTGTATTTCTTGGAAATAGCTCTGCCTGCCCTGCAAACCACTCCCTTCTCCTTACACATGTGGCACAACCTGTGGCCATTGCCAGAGATCTCCCTGTAGTGTCCTCATTCTGGGAGACACAAAACGCTGCTATGTTCATTTTAATAAACATTCTATGAGACCGGAGGTAGAACGCTCTCAGAAAATCGTCTGGTGGACATTTGACAGCCAGAGAAAGCCAGAAAATCTCATTCTAGTTTTTTTTCTTTTTTTGGTAAAGAAAGTGCATGTCTACAACTATTCCATCTCTCCTTAAAGTGGGCCGTGCTGGGAAGTCAACGCATTGCAGGTATGACCAAGAAATCTCTTAGGTTTTATGTGAAATCTCTTAGCTTTTCTCTTAGCAGAAAAAGCATCTGGGCCTGGCCCTGCCTGCCTTTGCAGGCTCTTCTCAACCACGCTTCTTCTAGTACCAGCCTCCAGCAACACTGAACAGCACATTGTTTCTATGTCCTTCTGGCTGACAATCCACTCCCCACGACTCCGGGTCAGCCCTTCACACGGTTCATTAATTGCTGCTCCTGGAATAATGAATAACTGGAAGAGTCCCTTTCCAGTGAAAGAAAACAGTTCTGTGGATGAAAGGAGCTGCTGCTCCTGTGAAAAGATTGATACCAAGCCTGGCACGGTGGCTCAATCCATGGTGTAATCCCAGGGACTTGGGAGGATGAGGTGGGAGATTTGCTTGAGGCTCGGAGTTTGAGACCAGCCTGGGCTAGTTAGCAAGACTATGTCCCTTAAAAAATGAAAAAAATAAATTAGCTGGACATGGTGACACACACCCACAGTCTCAGATACTCCGGAGGCTAAGATGGGAGGGTCGCTTGACGGGGGCTCCGAGGTATGATCAGAGCTCCCGGCCTCAAGGACAGAGTTAAGATCACATCCTTGTTCGCCAGTTCATGTAGTAAGTGAGACATATCTCCAAAAAATAATAAAAAAGAAATCAAAATCTTAAACACTTTGTGCTTTTTAATGTCTTCCAAAATTAATTACTTCCAGTTTCCCATTGCTGATGTCTCGGTAGATTTGTTGGCTAGGACTCTTGTCTTTCTGATTCTAATTCCCACTAATAACCATCTGACCAAGCTGATGTTCTCTCTACAATCTTATCTTTCTTCTCTTTCTCTTTTGAGTATTCATTCCCTAACCTACTCCACTGCCAAGTCATTCTACTTACAAGCAATTATGTTAATTTTAATTAACTACAAACAAATATATTAATTTTCAACACTAAATTATATCTCTTTACATGTCGCAGGAATCCGTGATCTACCAGTAAAATGAAGACTTTTAAACGACTGTAACGTAGATGCTTCCCTTGGCCCCTGGGTGCCTTACCGCTTCTCTCTTGTGGTTCCCCACAGCAGTGCAGCTGATTCCAAATCCAAGAAACACTTGATATCCAACAAACTGTGTATGTGTTTAAATGTCTACTCTTTAAACAGAATTTAAAATTAAAACAAACAGCAATTAGCCTGGGAGTTGGAAGGACATAAAAATTTAACACTTTGTCAGGTTCAATTAACTGAATTTTGACACACTTAAAGCACCTTAGTGATTCACCAGGACATGAACAAACACTCAGAGGAAAAGTATCTGTGAAGGAGACGTGGTCTTCCCACCTTTCACTTACTAATCAAGAGATTGGTAGAAACTATTTTATTTCCATTTTATTGAGGCTTTTATGCACACGAATGGTATGGATTTTAGAAATGTGCTGCATGTGTTCAAATATAAATGTTTTGACTTATTATTGATAACGGTTACTTTATTCCAGGCCCTCCCTCATGGTAAACAACTCGCCAGTCAGTACAGGAGATGGACACAGGAAATAAAGTATAATATAAATGGCACTTGTGAAGCCTTGTGTATTTTGTATAATATCATGTGTCAAGTGCCCTATCTAGGCGAGTACAAAGGGTTACAGGAATCCAGGAAATTCTGCTTGGGGATAGGGAGAAGAGATTTCCAGAAAGCTACCAATTCAAAATCGACGTTTGTACTGGCTTGGAGGGTTGAGTCATAGTTCACCAGAAGTGAAGGAAAGATATTCCACGCAGAGGAAGCAGCAAAATAAAGACTCAGGGAAGGAAGCGTTGGGGATGGTGAGTGGCTGGTGGGAATGGAAGGGCAGGCATGGAGGGGCCCTGGGGGTGGTAAGGATGGACCTGCAAAGTACCTGTAGGCCAGGCTACGTAGCATTTGGCCCTGGAAACTATCAGAGAATTGTTAAGAGAGAAATCACGTCTTCCGTTTTAGAGGTTATTGGTGCTGGGTCTCTGCAGATGGGAAAGATGATATTTGCCATTTTAGCATTTTCAACTCTTAGTTTTTTAGCAACTGGTTTGCATTTCTGAGCCCCTCCAAATTCTGTAGCCCCTTGTGTTGATCACCTGGCTTCCATAAGAGGACCTAGGGAAGCTCATTTCTTTGGCTTAAGTCAGATTCAGTCTGTATCTCCTTCTTTTGTGACTGTATTGTTTGAACTGACATTTCCTTGAAAACATACTTTCTAGCCATTCATGTCTAAGGAGAAATGCTTCCTAGATGTATTCTTGAAAGCAAAATTTTATAAAAGTGAGAGGGGGAGAGAGCCTAGAGACTCAAGATACCTAGTGGGGAAAAGAAAAGAAATCTTCTGTATCTTGGAACTTTGGATGAGTTCCTTTTCCAGGTCTTTCAGACTGACTAGTGCCGGGTTTTTTCTTTCTTTTGGTGGGGGTATGGGGTACAGAATCTCACTGTTGCACTGGGTAGAGTCCTGTGGCATCATAGCTCACAGCAACCTCAAACTCTTGGGCTTGAGCGATCCTCCTGCCTCTGCCTCCCAAGTAGCTGAGACCATAGCCTTCCACCATGACCCCTAGCAAATTTCCATTTTTAGTAGAGATGGGGTCTCACTCTTGCTCAAGCTGGTCTTGAACTTCTGAGCTCAGGAAATAATGTTTTTGACTCAAAAAATAATGAAACGTCATGTCTGTATTGGTCACAGGCATTATATCCATGCCTGTCAACAGCTATTCCAAGATCAATTTGTCATTTTGCCTTTGTTGGAACTGAAACACTTAATTTATTAATTCTGTTTCAGCTGTGGGTTTATTTCTCTGTCACTAATGAATAAATGATTCAGACACTGGAGTTGTTTTCATCTCATCACATCGGGAACAAGACTGACAATACATGCTAATTCTAACACAATGAACATTTAAATATGCAGGAAATTACAGGGTGACTGAATATAAAGAGTTCATTTCCATCACACATAATAAAAAACTCAGAACATTTCTCTCTAATTTTATTACAGATTCATCAATAAAAGTATTTTCGGGGAATGAAGTCCACAGAGTACTTAGGATCAATTCACGATCATTGATTAAGTGCTTACTGCATGCAAAGGGCTGTGCTGGGCTGTAGAGACATGCAAAAATATAGAATGTAATGGAAGAAGGTTCAAGCCTTCCCTTGGGCTGGGAACCTGTGCCTGTTCGTGTGTCCAGACAGAGCTACACCTTTGATGAGTATTCAGGGCCCTTAGATCTCAAAAGAGCTGGTTTCTTATGGCAGAATAAAGCCAGAGAATTTGCCATTTATGTATTACTGTATTTAAATATTTACTAGATCAGAAAATTCCACAGCCCTCTAATGTTTGTAGTTTTACTCACGATATTGAGCCTGAGTTTATTTTATTCCCATGTTTCTTTGGGTGGCATCTTTCTGCAAGCTCAGTTTTATTTCAGTGAGTGTTCTGTGAAGGTTTTGAGTGTGTCTGTGCTCATGCACTGCCATCCTCTGCAGGGTGGACTCACAGACTGGCTAATAAGACACTAGTTACCTTCTCAGAACAAACCCCAGAACGAACCATGGACTACTTGAGTGAACCTTAGAAAATAGTATGATACCAACACTACTGTCATCTTCTTAAGGGACTTTACAATGTACTTGGTTATCATTTTAATTTGTGAGTTCCTCCCCTGGAAGTTTAGACTTTCATGCGAATGGGAGAGAAATACTCTACCAGAAGGAATGAGACCACCACGTTCAGCTCTTCATTCTAAGTCATTAAACTGCGTAAGACAAATTGTGGATTCGAATCCAGTTGCTCTCTCTCACTGCTCTCCACTGTCCACCAAGCTGCCCCTCTTTTCTTGTCCTTTCTTGTCGTCCCTGCCACATGAACCTTCTTTCTGCTAACATTACATTGGACCTTTAAAAATCTATGGTCTGGACGCAGAGGCTGACACCTGTAATCCTAGCACTCTGGGAGGCCGAGTGGAGTGGGGGATTGCTTGAGCTTGGACTTCGAGACCAGCCTGAGCAAGAGGAGACCCCATCTCTACCACAAATAGAAAAATTAGCTGGGTGCTGTGGTGAGTACCTATAGTCCAAGCTCCTAAGGAGGCTTAAAGAGGAAGATTGCTGGAGCCCAGGAGTTTGAGGTTGATGTGAGCTAGACTGAGGTCATGGCATTCTAGCCTGGGGCAACAGAGTGAGACTTTGCACCTCCCCCCACCGCAAAATTTACTTAACTAATTAAAAATTTAAAAAATATAAATCAAACTATATTATGAATTATAAAACCAATGCAAAACTGGCTGGCATGCCTTGATGTGGTGGTTAAAACTTCAAGGGGGTTTTTCAATGGACATTCAGTCTAAAACATAATTATAAAATTGGATGAAATATTGTTATTTCCTAAGCTATCCTAAAACTTATTACTACTGTTAGAATAAAAAAATTATTTAAAACTTTTAACTGCCTTTTGAGATCAGAAGTACATAGACTCATGGACAATTAAAATGGGAATTATGTTTATCCCACGTATTTATATATGCATACTTTAATATATCTGATACTTTAACAATTTGTAAAGAACATCTACGTCTGAAATATTTAATGTTAATTTTAGTTTTTGGTAATCATTCCTAAACACTTCAATTCTCAAATCCTTCTGTATAAAGCTTCCTCTCAGGTCTTTTGAAGTTTAACAAAAATGGAAATGTTTGAGTACCTGGGCCCATTCTATGGCACAAGCATAGAAAATGAATAAACCATAGTTTCTCTCTACCTATTAATCCCATAACCATCAAAATGTCATTCAAAAACTCTAAGCAATTTTTAACAAACACATTTGCAATAATGTTCAAGATTCTTTGGTAAAAGCAATTCATAAAATGCACTCAGATGTGACTAACTGCACATGACTAGGAAAGCTGCTAAGAAGCTCATGATTTTGGTTCTGTTTAAGGACCAAACATCCTGTGCAGAACTTTAAGTGTGTGAAATTATGGGTTGTTGGATTTTCCTTGTTTTGGAGGGAGGGAGGGTCCTTCTTTCTAGCACTAACAAACAGGAGATCTCATCATATCTCATCTTTTTTTTTTGCATTCTCCAACATTCACTATACTCCACAGTTTGTAAAATGCTTTCTCCTTTGCAGAAATTTTCTTTAAAAAAAATCATAGAAGTTGCAAATTTTAACTGTCTAAACGTCTGTCAAGTTTCTCTTCAGTCCCATCAATCCCTGTGAAAGTTCATGCCATTTTAACTCAGGTATTCCCCAACTCTAGGGCATCAGATATTAACATTTGTAAATAGTTATCAATAAACAATTTGAAACAACTTCCCAGACTTTCCAATTTAGCATTTAAGAGAACACCCAGATGGCAGAAAATGTGTTAAAAGATAACGAAATAAAAAACATAACATATAATACTGCTTCTTTCAGTTTCAAATGGAATTTAAGACATTCCAGAAAAGCCTACATTGTATAAGTCATTTTTTAAACAGATGGATTTTTTTTCTTTTATTTCTCCTCCCACTATATCAACCCATTAGGAATGAATGAAATGTTTTCAAACCTGAACTCAGCAATCTAGTGAGTAAGCAAATTAACTGGCAAGAAGAGCCACCTGTGTGTGTCACTGCAGGGCTCCGCTCCTTCATACACCCTGTGCTCAATATGTCCACTCTTAGAGAAAGGAGATGATAGAACACTAAAGCTTAACTTTTATTCACAGGATAGGGCCTTCAATTTTAATCCAGGTGCATGTGTATTTCCATTCTAAGGAGGATGATTATGTCCAGATTTGTGTCTCCACTCCCAGAGGAATTATTCTTAGCTGCCCTTTAATTTTCAAAATTGTCCCAAGTGGAATGATAAATTTTCAGAATCACCCTAGTTTTTGATAATGGACCTAATTGCAAATAGCATGCATATTAATTTGCAAACAGAAATGAATTTTTTTACTTCTAATAGTGACAGGAAGTGAAAGTATGACATTTTCTCATCCAAAATAAGGTGGTTGAGTGAATTAAGTTTTACTTTTATGCACAAATAATATCATTTTTAAAATTCATTGGAATTGAACACTTTTTAAAAAGTATAAACAGCTTTTTCCCTCTAGTGTCCTCAGTACATTTCCAGTGTAAAACATGTAATAAAAACAAAATAAGGGGGAAAAATCAAAATTACCTGTAATCTTACTCCCTAGAGAGGATTGACCATTTTCCTCTATAACTAGATACACAGACTTTGGCTAAATCAGAATTTCTGTCTTCATACAGTTTTGTATCCTGCTTTTTTTTCTCACTTATCATGACTATTTTGTTGATTAACCATTCCCCAAAATATAATTTGCAGTGCCTGGACATAATGTTCCAAAGTAAATATGTGTTGCCGTTTATGTAACTATTGCCTTAATATTACACATTTGGGGTTCTGCCAAAGTTTCCCCATTATTATATATAACTAACTTTCTCTGCACTTGCTCACATAGAACACTAATTTGATTAAATCTTTACCTAAATTGTCTTGATTACAAAGTAAGACAAAGTACACAAAGTGCTTTTAAAACTATTCATTTCAAGATAAAATGATACTAAGATTTTTTTTTCTTTTGATGGTTAAAGTTTAAAAGCTTATTCCTGTGTCTCCCCTGCATTTTTATTTGGTTTGTTTATTAATATTCAGAGCATGACCAGGCGATTTCTCTATCTTGAAGTCCCATAGGTATTTCAATCTCAAACACCCAAAGCTGCATTAACAGTCCCCCAAATCCCCTCCTCCCTTGCTGTGCCCTGGAAAGTGGCACCTCCTTTTTCTGATTTCCCAGGTGGGCCCTCAGGGCTCATGCATCGGTCCCTTCATCATTTATCAGTTATCCCCACTCTCTTTTGTTCCTTTGCTCAGGCCCTCCTTATTATTATTATTTTTTTTTTATTGAATCATAGCTGTGTACATTAGTTCAGTCATGGGGTACAGTGTGCGGGCTTCACATGCAATCTGAGATATTTTATCAACCTGATTGACATAACATTCATGAGATGTTCTCATTTACTATGTGAAAACATTTTTGATCCATATTTAGAAGTTTCCTCCCTATTTCTTAACAGGACTATTGCAATAATTTGCCAAACTCTCCATCTCTAACCCAAAGGGGTTTTTGCTCATTGTTCTCGGAACCAATTTTTCTGAATCATAATTCTTATAATCAAATTGCCATGTTTAGAATTTCCAGTGACGCTTTGTTGCCCAAAAAGTAAAATCCAAAGTCCTTTAAAATGTCTTTAAATAAGACCCTTCCCGGTATAAGTCCTTTCTCATTACCCAGCATCATCTCCTGTCCTTCTGGCATCCAAGTAACAATAACACTGAAAAGAAAATTGCCAAGTCCTTTCTTGACATCTTTGAATTTACTTTTCTTGCTTTCAAGAATTTCCTCCCTTCCTCTTTACACCTACAAAACTTTTACTTATCCTACAAATGAGACTCAAATAACAACTCTTCAGGAAAACCTTGATGCTTCTCTTTACATTTTTTTTTTTTTAGACAGAGACTCAAGCTGTGCCCTGGATAGAGTGCTGTCGTATCACAGCTCACAGCAACCTCCAATTCCTGGGCTCAAGCAAGTCTCTTGCCTCCACCTCCCAAGTAGCTGGGACTACAGGCGCCCACCACAATGCCCGGCCATTTTTTGGTTGCAACCGTCATTGTTGTTTGGCGGGCCCAGGCTGGATTCGAACCTGCCAGCTCAGGTGTACGTGGCTGACGCCTTAGCATGTTGAGCCACAAGTGCCTAGCCCTTCTCTTGACATTTTTAACATTGGGATACACACACACACATAGATACACACACACATACATTACAATATTTACAATATTTACCTTTTTTTTTGTTTTTGGTTTGAGATTCATTGAGAGTACAAAGAATTAGGTTACAGTGATTGCATTTGTTAGGAAAAGTCCCTCTTATAATTGTATCCCACCCCCAAGAGTGTGCCATACACTGTGACCCCCCCATTCCCATCCCTATTCCCTTCAACGCACCCCATCCTTCCTCTACCCCCTTGTATTAGAACCTCTACTGCCTCATATTAGAATTTAGTACTGCACTCTATCTTGATGCCAAGGAAGCATCAAAGTGTATCATGAATAGTAGATGATCAATAAATACTTACTAAAATAATGAATGAAATCTAGGGTTGAAGGAGGCTTACAAAAGCTTGATAGTTCAGCTGGGTTCGCCTTCCAAGTAAATAGCTTGAATAGATCCAGCAATGTTAAATTCACTGAGTTTGGATGCCATTTTTCCACTTACCGTAGATTAAGTGTTGTCTAATACAAATGAAGTAACGTAAGTTGTTTCAAATTTTCTAGTAACCATATTTAGAAGGATAAAAAGGAAACAGGTAAAAATAATGTTCATAATATATTTTATTTAATTCAACATACCCTAAATAATATCATTTCAAAAACAAAGTCATATTTTAAAGTATTAATAAGATCTTTTGCATTCTTTCTTTTTGTACTAAGGTTTCAAATTTCTATGCATAGTTTTAACTTCCAGGCCATTTCCTTTTGCATAGTTAAATCTTTTAAAACATATTTGATCTGTATTTTGATGTCATAAGTTTTACCATTAAAAAAGTAGATCCCCATACTTAAATTGTTTCAAATGTACTTAAAAGTTTTCCAGTATTTAAATTTGCATTTAAAGTTAGATAAATTAAAATTTAATAATATTAAAAGTTTAGTATCTCAGTCTAACCAGCCACAATGAATTGTTCAATAACCACTAATGGCTTACCATACTGGATAGTGCAGTTCTAGAATTTTTTTTCTTATAATCCATAATCTTCTTCCTCCTACATTTTACTCCTTATTTCCACTATTGTACTCTGGGACAAAACTGTATCGCCAATTTACATGTATTAATAGAAATTTGCAAAGAACAAAAGAGAAACATTTTTAATTAAGTTAATCATGTATTTGATTGGAATACCATTTAGAAATCTTAGACCTACTTGCCAAATGTCCATTATTGAGATATGTAGAATATTAGGCAAGAAACCTAGATATTTTACATGGCATTTATCAAAAGTCAATCTCAAGAAATATGCTTCTTTACCAATGGTTCTTTCTAAATTTGCAAACACTTGTTAAAAAGCAATTAATTCAGACAACGAACCATGCATACTCTACTGGATAGTGGCTTCAACTAAGCTACAAAACCACAAACTTAAAGAAAAAAAGACAATTCCTCTAGACTGCAAATGACCCAGCCTTTTTAGAAGGAAGTATAAAGAATCATAAAGAACTCAAATTAAACTTCCATTTGATCCTGCAATCCCACTAGCCATCTACTCAGAAGAAAAAAATCACTTTCGCATAAGGATATTTGCCCTAGACTGTTTATCGCAGCTCAATTTGCAATCGCTAAAATGTGGAAACAACCTAAAAGCCCACCAACACAGGACTGGATTAACAAGCTGTGGCGTAAGTATATCATGGAATACTATTCAGCCATTAAAAAAGGTGGAGACCTTATCATGTTTCTTATTCACCTGGACAGAGATGGAACACACTCTTATTAGTAAAGTATCACAAGAATGGAGAAGCAAGAATCCAATGTTCTCGATTCTAATATGCAGCCAGAAGACGATCTAATATACACCCACATAAAAGAAAAACGCAAATCAATTTGAGGTGGGGGCAAATAAACAAGGGAGCAGAAAGAGGGGAGGAGGGAAGGGGGATGGCTGTGCTCCCACTTAATGGGCACAATGTTAGGGTGTATGGCACACCTCTTAGGGGCAGGACACGATCATAAAAGGGACTTTACCTTACAAATGCAAACATTATAATCTCCTTCTTTGTAATTTCAATTAACCTGAAATAAGAAAAAAAAATAAAATAAATAGTAAATAGAAATTTAAAAAAAAGATAATTCCTGATGTGCCTATAAATACCTGCAGACCTACAGCTGCAATGCCTATGAGTATCTTGGAAAAGATCGTGGATTCATTCACTGTAACAACAGCTTTTAGTCAGTTTCCTGAGACTCAAACAAACTTTCCTAGTGTGATTCTTACTTGATTTGAACCCCAAATCCTGAGAGATTGGAAAAGAGGTCAGTGTGAAAGGAGGTGGGCGTTGGCAGACACAGGCGAGGCCATAATGAGGCCATTTTAAAGGGGCCATGCCTTCTTCCTCCTTCCTGTTAATCCACCGGCTTATCTTCCCTTTCTTTAAATCTGTTGAAAAGTGGCTTTTGGAATTCTGACTACCTTTCGAGGCTTGGTAAAGTCCAAGGTGGTATTAAATGGATAATGAAAATTAAATAGGGTGTCATTTATTAAAAAAAGAAAATCCTCTAGCCTCACCCACATGTAACTAATTTGCATTATAAATAAATGACTTACCAGCCATGAATTTTACCTTTATAGTAGTGATTTAAAAAATGGTATGGTTTAAAACAGAGACACAGCTGTTGGAAAGTGAGATGCTACCAAGAAAAAGAGAATAAACCTCAAAAGAAGGCTGATGGTCAGGCTGTCATAAGTAAACAAAGAAGAAGAAAACAAATTTCATAAATGGATTAACCCCAAAAAGAAAAGATAATCACACAGAATAAACATTTTTTTAAACTCTGGGCTTGTTTCTTTAATCTAGTGAGTTTAAAAATATAAAAGATAAACTATAAAAAACTTAATTTTGTTTAGAACCGGGGTTGGGAACTTCTCCTGTAAAAGACCAGACAGTAAATACATGAGATTTTTTGTGGACCACATCTGTTCTCTGTTTCTTAGCCTTCGCTATTTTGTTTTGTTTTAAAAATGTTATAAATATGAAAACCATTTTGGGGCATACACAAATAAAAAGGCAAGGAGCTTTTATCTGCTTGTAGGCCATAGCTTGCCAACACCTAGTCTAGAAAAATTTGTTCAGGTATCAAAAGGACCGGAAAGCGTCAAGCCACAGTTTTACTCCATTTCCTGCCCCCACTCAGCAGCTACATTTAAAATCACTGCAATTCTTTAAAAAGTATTGTAAGTATGACAGACTTCAATTGGCTTTTCAATTTAATGTTTCATTAGGGCCTCTTTTACCATAATATTACAATGTGTTCTTACAAATAACATAAATTGTGTACTCAGTAAGAATAAAATTAGCTGATACTTCTTGGATCTTTTCTATATGCCAGACAATTTACTTGTTATATTATTTATCCTTTACAATAGCCCTCTGACAAGGTAAGTACTACTATTATCCTCGTTGTAGAGATAAAACTAAGGCAGAGAATGGTTACATGATTTGTTCAATGTACTACATCTAGGAAAGGAAAGAGCAAAGATTAAAATCCAAGTTACTTTAGAAGCTATGCGCTAGACAAGGGATTGGCAATTTCTTCTTGATTTTTGTGTAGGTCATCCATCCCCCGTTATGACTACCCACCTTGGCTGTTGTAGTGCAAAAGTAGGCATTGACGATGTATAAAGAAATAGGTATGACTGTGTTTTAATAAAATTTCACAAAAACAGTCAGTGGGTTAGATTCAGCCCGCAGACTGTTTCCTGTACTAGCCCAGCCCATCTCAAATTGAATGTCGTGAGAATAACTTGAGAATGTTGTAAAAGTACAGGATCTAATTAGTCACATCGGGGAAAGGACCTGGGATTCTGGAATTCTTACGTGCTCCCAGGGGCTGCTGACACTGCTGTCCCGTGGACCTCATCTTGAGCAGCAAGTTTCTAGGCCATGGAGCGACACTGCTAGGTAAAGCAAGACATTATCCATTGTCTTTTCAAAGACGACATTCATTGAAGAGTTATCGTATGTCAGATAAATGACATACACATGTGCCAAACATTTTGTATCCCCTCCAAATGGAACCGCTGTCCACCTTGTGGTTCAAGCCAGGAACCTTGGTGCCATTTTTTAGACCTGGCTGTAAGTCATCCATCCTTTTATAGACTGCCCACAATTTCATTCCACTTCCAAAACATACCTCAAACCCCATCCTTTTCTTTTTCCAGACTCTACCACCACCAACAACATATAAATTGTGACTATATATCTAGACCTCTGAAATAGCCTCTTACTCTCTGTCACCAAACATGGTTGGTCTTCAATCCATTCCCCACACAATAGCAGCCAGAATGGTCTTTTTGAAAGGTAGATTAGATTACATGACTCCCTTACTTGAAACCTCTAAATGGCTCCGATGCACTCAGCATGAAAGCCACGCCTCTAAACATGTCTAAACGTGGCACAGAATGAAGGTGCAAGAACAGGTTCCCACCGACCTTGCCCAACATTTCCCCTTTCACTTACTCACCAGCTTACCGGCTCTATCTTGGAGGCACTGACCTCCTTTTAGCTCCTAAGATGCACCAAACTCTTTCTCCTTAAGGTTCTATTACATGTTCTTTCTTCTGCTGGAAATCTCTTACTTCCTCTTTTTCACCTCTAAATCTTTCTGATATTTTTCAACAAATCAGTCTAAATGTTATCAGGAGAGCCATTCCTTAGCATTTACACTAAAGAAGCCCCTCTTTTTTCCTCCTCTGTCATCCTGTTCTCCTCCTTCTTAGAATTGTCTGTAAGTATTTGTGTTTCTTTATGTTTTGTATGGTCTTCCAAGTAAACACCACAAAAGTGGAGAAACACTTCTTGAAACATGGAAACGTGATATGTATCTAATAAATGTTGAATGAGTGGTTAAAGTTAATTAAGTTCCCCCTAGAATATTCTCTCCGTGAGGGTGGGATCTCTGCTTTTTTATTATTGTTGTTGTTTTACATAGTTCTTGGAGGAGTGTCCTGCGTACAGCACTCAACAAATGTTAGTTGTAGTAAATATCTCATTTAATATACATAAAATCAGGAACAGTGATTCTCAACCTGTGGGTCACGACCCCTTTTTAACAATGAAAATACATTGCAGCATTAAGAAGGTTGAGAACCACTGATCTAGAATATTGTGATGCAATTATTTTACCCATTTGATAAATCAAGAAGTAGCCTCAGAAACTTAAATAACTTAAATCAAGGTCAAAGAGCTGGTTGGTGAATTCATACATTGAATACAGGTTTTATTTCCAACACATGAACTAGTAACTTCCCTGGCATACTATATCATTACTTACAAGGCAAAGTTGCCATCAGGAGATCCCTGAAAATTCCATCAGATTTTAACACATACAATTTATAAGTTATTTGCAAGTATTTGTAGAAACTTTGATTTCTGCATAAAATATCAATGACAGAATGTCTCTTATTTATTTGTTTATAATTCTTAAATTATTCTCTAGTAATTCAGGGCATAGATTTTATAAACGTATAAACCATAAATTCCTGATGTTGTGATGGGTCTTTAGAATAACCAACCCTGGTCTCCCAGTAAACTGTTCAATCTGATGTTCAATTTCCTCACATTTTAATTTTTATTATCATTGTGATTCGCATGAGTGTTTGTGTGTTTTCTTAGTACTTTTTCCCAATCTTCTTCATCTTTAGGAAAAGTAGTCCTTGATATATTTTATTTTAGCTACTAGAAAAGGAAGAAGAGCTTTGAATTAGGGCGTGGGAGACCTAAGTGTGTAGATTTTGTTTGTGTCTCAGAGCACATATTTATTTACTCAACCTTACGAAGTTGGGTCTTGCACGTTCACAGTGAGAATCCTAGCTCCTTAGCACCTGTGCAGTTCGGCAACTTAGATTCTCAAACATCATTTGGAGCACTAAGGGAACAATTGGTACTCAGAGAGACATTAAGTAAATGCTGCGTGCTATTTAAAGTTTCATGGGGCTTTTTGCTGGTGGTGGTTTGATTTGGGTTTTTTTGGTATTGAGAAAAGAATGAGACTCTTGAGGCTTTAGCCTCCTTAAGAAACAAGTGGAATATTTGAATTCCATTAGGCTAAAAATGTTCTGTACAAAGCCACACTGCTAAATGAATGCATTCCGGGCTCTCCTACATGAAAGAGTGGTGGATGCAGTGTTAACCTCAGTGCCACCTTTGTCCTACCCTAGCACGATGGCAGAAAGGAAAGGAAAGAGGACAAAAAGCATAATGTACTTTACCTATTTTCGATGGTTTGTGTAATTAAATTTTCCACCTCGAAACTCATCACTCTCCCTGTAGTTTCTGAAGTAGTAAAGGCAGCGGGAATGGCCAACCTATGGCACAAGTGTGGCCAAGTTCTCCTTCCGTGCTGAAAGCAAACATCCTTTATCCATTATGTTGCTCATAAAGCAAGGTTTGTACCTGGTTCTACCAAGCCCAGGGGAGACCTCGGAAGTTGTTTCAACATGACCTTAAACCCAGTCCTTTCCAAAATTAGAACTGGAACTAAAGGTCAGCTCAGAGCTATAGAGTTATTAGCTACAAATGAGAGGTGGGTGGGGGAGTCTTACTAAATGTGAGCACACCCAAGCACTGAGCAAAGTGAAGGCATTACATTTATAAATTTCATTTTTGTAATGAAGTAACTGAGTCCCTCCTCCAAATATGTATAGCGAACTATTTTTTCAGAGCTGAGATTCGGGCAAAAGGCCAACTAGAGTCATCAATGGCCAGATTGTCCCAAGTAGCAGAAATTTCAGGTGAGAAAACAAAGCCATGTGAAGACTGAGGCAAAGACGCCAGAACCTGCCCTCACCAGCAACCCCATGGGAAGACGTGGCAGGTCAGGGCAAGAAGGAGCAAAATGTTATCAGAGACTGACCCACAGCCGAGGGATCTGGAGCCCAGCAGAAAAGCCGGCTGTGAGGGACGACTTTGCCTCCCCCTCCTTGGCAGACTGCCAGCTGGGGCAGCCCAGGTGCCACTGCCATCGGGGACAGCGCAGACTGCAGGTCTGCACAGGGTCCTTCTACCGACCTAGACCTGAGTGGAGACAGTGGATGACACATTGACTGAGCAAATGCCACATGCCTCTGTCCAGCCTGGGAAGTCACAGGAAGTGACTCGGCCTCCCTGTCACGGGATCCCGCATGCACCTTCCACAGCACCCATTTGGACCACAGCAGCCACAAGAGACAGAGGACACAGGCAAGCACCGGTGATCCTCCAGGGAGGGGTGGCCCGCCCGAGGGGACACTTTAGGACAGAGTGGTGCCACACTCTTGCTCCACAGAATGAATGACTGGCTGTGACCTGAAGTTCTCTGCTGCCCTCCCAGTGGAAACACTTCCCACCACATGGGGCTTCATCCTTCACTCTCTGCCACAGAAGCAGCTGAGGGTGGAAGGTGGTTTCACTCAGGACAGCGAGCGTCCCACAGGGGACAGTTAGGCCAGGGCCCTTGAGAGCAGACGCCCTCCCTCTGGCAGAGCACCTCTAACACCCATGCTGGCTGATTCCACGGGATGTTTAAGCCCGAGCACCTGGGATGAGCTCTGCACTCTGGCAGAGCAGCTGTGCACCCGGGCTTCCCTGGGGGTCAGCACCTCACTTCTCTCCCACTAAGGGAAGCAGGGAACACTTTCCTGTGTCCCAAGGGCAAACATACTGCTGCCTCTGAGGGAGGGGGGGCTGGCAGGCCTGTCTCTCCTTCAAGAAGCCTGCCTTCCCTGAGGCAAGTCCCTGACACGGCCGCTCCTCCTGCAGGAGGCCTTTCACCCACAGCCCAGCTCAGGCCCGGTAGCCCCTCACACAGAGGGTGGAGCTGCCTCCACCACCCTCCTTCCACATGGGAACTGCAGTACTTCGATGTTCAGGAAGGACAGAGCCCATCCCTGAGAGACGTGCATGGCTGTGTGCACCACAGCTACCTGTCCCTGCTCAGCTTGTTGGAAGGGCCCGCTGCTGTGCAGACTCAGTGCTCTGCCCGTCTGCCCGAGCATTCCTAAGTGCAGGGAGCAACCCGCACCTCACAGCCAGCACCTGAACCATGCAGGAGGCTTGGTCTTGGAAAGGTACTCCAAGAAGTCAAGCTCCCCATCCTGGGGCCTGGGAACCAAGGATTACCTCCCTGGGTCCACCACTGCTGGCGCCTTCACACTCTCCCAGGAGTCAGAGGTCAAACCACCCACAACGTCAGCCTCGACATAGTGGGAGCGTACCTGCAGGAGCAGGGAGAGAGCTCACGTCCACCTCCCTACACTGAGCAGACCTGCAGGAGCTGAGAGACAGCTCACCTCCACCTCCCTACACTGAGCAGGGCTGCAGGGGCTGAGAGACAGCTCACCTCCACTTCCCTACACTGAGGAGCAGAACTCCTGACCGAGGAGAACATGGGCACTGCGCAACTGTCTCTTGAGCTGAGGAAGAGGTTCCAGATAAGAAGAAACAAGCATAAGAACTCTGACAATATGGAAAAAAAAAGAAAGGTTTTTTAAACAACCCCATAAGATAGCACTAGCTCTCCTGCAATAGGCTCCAACTAAAAAGAATTATTGAAATGTAAACATGGATTAAAAACATAGATCACAACTCAGCTCAATGGGATCAAATAGAAAATTAAAAACCAAGTCAGGGAAACAAGGAAAGAAATTTAGAGCATGAATACAAAATATGCAAAAAAAAAAAAAATGATAGATAGTATAAAAAAAATACAGAACTTCTGGAAATGAACTAATCATTTACCGAACTAGAAAAAACAGTGGAAAGTTTTAACAACAGAATAGACCAAGCCTATGAAAGATTCTCAGAGCTGGAATCAAGGTTTTCACATTAACTCAGACAGTTAATAAATGAAGAAAAGAAGAATTAAAAAGAATGATCAAAGTCTTCAAGAATTATGACACTATGTAAGATGACTAAACATTAAAATTATAGGTATCCTTGAAGGAGAAGAAAAAGCAAAAAGCATGGAAAACCTATTTGAGGGAGTAATGGAGGAAAACTTCCCTGGTCCAGTGTTGCTGCAGATTCAGACATCCAGGTACAAGAAGGTCATCCAACTCCTGGGAGATTCATTGCAAACAAGACATCGTCAAGACACATAGTCTTCAGACTGAGCAAAGTCAAAGGAAAGGAGAAAATTCTGCAAGCTGTGAGATGAGGCATCACGTAATTTACACAAGAATCTCCATCAGACTGACATCAGGCTTGCCACGGGAGTCACACAGGACGAGAACAGGACCCTGTCCTCAGGCTTATTGAAGAGAATTGTCAACCAAGAATTTTGTGCCCTGCAAAACAAAACTTCTTAAATGAAAGAGAAATAAAATTTTCCCATACAAACAAAACACTAAGGGAATTTGTTAACATAGACCTGCCCTATAATAAATCCTTAAAAGTGTTCTATACATCAAACAGCACACTGCAAAAAAACTGAAAGGTAAGAAAGAGCTCATCGCCTTTGTAAGACAGTAAATAAGGGAAAACACAAAGCAAGCACAATCAACATGCTGACTGGTGCAGCATCTCACCTGTCAATATTGACAGTAAATGTAAACGCTCTAAATACCCCCACTGAAAAGATACGGATTAGCAGAATGGATTTTAAAAACCCAAATGTATTCAGTTTTCAAGAAACCCATTTACCGTACTTTGCCATACATCACTGGCTCCTGTGTATAATGTGCGCTGCTTGGGGCTCAGACTTTCAGGAGAAATATCTTTCTTTTTAATTTTTAAAGGAGGGTGGAAGTGGCCATACATGGCCCCTTTTTCTTTAGTGAGAGGCACCAGGTATAGAGCCAGCCATTACTGAGGACCCAGGCGTGAACCCGGGTGGCAGGTGACAGTGGTCTGGATGACCTGAGCACCTGACCCTTCCCCAGCTGTCCCTCCAACCATTCCAACTTCATGTCTCCTCCCACCCATGTCTCTTGGGATTGGAAATATTGGTCCACTGTTTTTAAATACCATAAACTTATTTATAATTAGGAGAGGCATTCATCAGTGCAATATTGTGTTTCAACTCACATATAATTACGTTCCCTAACTGGAAATAATACAGTAGCCTGGAAGTCTAAACAATCATTTCTTCTTTTCTGTTTTCTTTCTTTCTTTCTTTTTTTAGACAAAAGTCTCATTTGTTGCCCTCAGTAGAGGGCTGTGGAATCACAGCTCACAGCAACCTCAAACTCTTAGGCTCAAGAAATTCTCTTGTCTCAGCCTCCAAAGTAGTTTGGTCTACAGGCACCTGCCACAACACCTGACTATTTTTAGAGATGGGGTCTTGCTCTGGCTCAGGTTAGTCTTGAACCCCGGAGCTCAGGTAATCCACCCATCTGGGATTCCCAGAGTGCTACATTTACAGGCACGAGCCACTTTGCCTTGCCTTATCATTTCTTTTCCTTACTACACATTTAGCTATAGAAACTGAGTATGAAATAGCTAATTGTGTTCATTACTAGATTTTGTAAGCTTCTGTTCATAATTTCCAGCAAAGCTACTTTAACAGAATGAACATAAAACGTATCATAGCACACCACCATATGTTACCATACACGTAAGTTCACAAAGTACAAATTCAGAGATAAAAGCGTGTGTGTATACACACACGTATAATCACATAGAGTTCAAGTTTTATTAAACATACAAACTCTTTCTGTCTGAATATTCCTATTCATTAGAACATAAAACTACAACAACTTGCAAAACATTTACTATGTCAACCAAATTTAGCTGAGAATGAATCAATTTAGTTGTAATGAATCGTCTATTGCAAATCAGTGAAAACGCTCAAATTTGCTAGAGTTCAAGGAGACAAGTGAGAGTACACTGCAGTTGTATCTCAGTTATTCTTTAGACCAGAGCTAACCCATTGTCTCCAGTAGTTTCTGCACAACTTCCCTGATGGATTAGCCGATATATTTTGTGTGTGTGTAGAAATTAACATGGCAATTCTAAAGTTCACAGGAAGATACGAAAGTATAAAAATAGCCAAGGCACTCTTGAAAAAGTATAAAATCATAGACAAACAATCAGAAATGGAGACCTATTGTAAAAACTATATTCATACAATATAATGTATTACACAGCAGAAATGTGATAAGATGTGCCATTGATATGTTGCTTTAACAGTATTTATTTTATAAAAAAGACCTTGAAAAGGCATTTTGTGGACTGGGATATTATTCCTGCTTTTATAAAATTTATTTTCAGCACAGGTCTTTTGTTGTTTCTTTTATTAATCCCACCCTAAAATGGACTGAGCAGTCACAAGCAATGCAGACACAAGCAGCCACCACCTGTCCACATCTTCCACAGGCTGCCAGGTTGCACGTTGCTCTTGTTCTGCTCCTCCCAGGGCATCCCACACCTGGGAACTGAAGGAAGCAGAGTATGAAGCCTTGGCCATGTAAAATCAACATAGAACTCTATGATGGACAATACTCACTTGAGGTTCTGTCCTACCTGCATTGCAGTTCAACTTCTTCTCTGCCAAGCATTTGTTTTAGAGAACCCAACTTATGATTAATAAATCATGGATGACTTGCTCATATATGAAGAAGAAACCAGACACCAAAAAGCATATATCATGCAAATGAATTTCAAAAACAAAGAAAACTAAACTAGGATATAGATCAGAGCAATGACTATCTTTGAATGTCTGTTGACTGTGAGAGGTTATGAGAAAGCCTCTGTGTGCTAATAATATTCCACACCTTCATCTTCGTGACTTGCATATTGACTTACCTGAATGTACATACACAGATTCAGTATACATACTTGGTATATTTAATTAACATGCACACACATATATACACGGTAAGTCTGTGTACATATATATACAGTGTACATATATACACATATATGTGTACGGTGTACACATATACACATATTCAGATACTCAGATGGAAAGGTCATGAAGAATACAAAGAGATTAGATAAGGAAATATTCGTAGTAAAGAAAAAGAGAAAACATTAAAAGCTTCCAGAGAGAAAGAACAGAACACTCAAAAATGAATAAAAATCATATTAATAAGAAATCTTCCAAAGCAGTGCTAGATTCATGAAGACGGTAGAGTTTATGATGAATAAAGAATTGTGATTCTCCAAGTCTGAACTGTTAAAATCCAGGAAAAGAAAGAAAGAAAATCATACACGCCAGTTTACTTTCTTGATCCTCAATTCATTCAAACATGACCATGGTATATTTAAACTTCCAAAATAAAAATGGAGCAAAGGGGTGTTTAAAAAAAACATAAATGCATAAATAATAAGATTTAATGGTATGCATAATATGGACATATATAAACAACTATAATTTGACATAAAGGTATCTGTGATTGTATTGGTAATGTTACCTACGTGCATAAATGAAGGATCTTTAACCTGCAGCAAGAATCGAACTAAAGCAAACACACTGCAGGTGAAGCCAGATGTGAGTTCAAATTCCAGATTTGTTACTTACTGCTAATTTTTACAAATGAATTAGGCAATTGCTTAAGCTCTTTAAGCTACAGTCTCTTTACATTTATTTTACAGGGATGTTGGGAGGATCAAGTTACATGATAAAAGGAAAAGATTTCTGCAAGGTCTGGGAGGCAAATCTGACTATCATTTTAAGCCTTTATATTCCACCCACTCCCTGTGAATAAGCCAAATTTGGACCTCTCCCCAATCTCTCTCAATCATAACTCAGCTTTCAGCTTTACTCTTCATCTGCCAGATTTCTGACTACACATGTTATAGTTTTCCAAACTGTTTGGAATAGTAGTGTCCAGCCTACCAGTAAGATTAGCATGTATCCCTTTTCATTCTATGGCTAGTAATAAAGTATTTGGTAAAGAAATACATTGTATTGTTTCTTTAATAAGGGATGTTGCTACCTTGTTTCAACTAAACATTATTATTTCACACAGATGTGGGCCTTGATGTAATTATATACTGTATAAACAAACCTACATACAGGTAAGAGAACGAGTAACTTAGAATTTTGATTCTTTAAATCCAGTCATCTGGACTCTGAAATCAGCATATCTGCTACCACCTGGTGGTAGCTTACCCAAATTCTAGGTTACACTTTTTTGTGTATTTAAATAAATACAAACCTTAATTTATAAATCTAAACCATGTTGGCAAACTCAAAGCATTTTGGAGAGTGCATTTGCAGGGCTGAGGGCATATGTCCATATGCTTCATTTACTTTTCTTAACATAGTAAATCATTATCAAATGTACGTAGCCTTAGTGCTTCCACTGTAGTCTTATTCCAACCTTATTTCCCTTTATTCCCATTTACACAATGTACCATCAAGCAATACTATCTACTCACCGTTCTCACACATAGCCTGTACACCTCTCCCCAGGGTGGCATTTGTCCATTACTGCACAAATATTCTAACCCCTCCTTCTCCACAAATCTTTCTACTTTGCCCAGAGAGACATACTCTTTTTCTTATCTTACCTGCTACAATAAATTCATTATAACATCCATTGTCACAGTATGTAACATTTATTTAGTGGTAGAGTCATGTTTATGGTTCTCTGTGCTGTTTCTAGGGGATCATAAAATGTGGCACGTGCCCAACAGTGTCATACAAAATTATTTTTGTAATTAAAAAATTACATCATTATCATACATATCGAGAATCAGTTGAGGATCAGTGGTGAGGTTCTGAAATCAGACTGCTTTAGTTTAAATCCCAGATCCCCCAATAACTACTTCTTGATTTTTAAAATGGTACACAAATGACTAAAATTGGAGAACTTTATGTAAGTTATTTGTGCTTGTGGTTGTTTTTTGGGTTTGTAGTTTCTCAACACCAACAGCTCTAACAGTGTTCTTCATAAATACTTAATATATACTTTTGAATAATTAAAATTGTCTTTTTCTGTAAGACTAATGGCATGAAAGCATGAAGAATAACTTCTGTGCACTTATATAGTCATGTATCACTTAATGATGAGATATGTTCTGAAAAATGTGTCCTTAGAGGATTTTGTTCTTGTGAGAAAATCAAAATACTTAAACAAACCTAGATGGTGTAGACTATATTACAGAGTGGGCTTATTACAGATCCTCTTGTTCCTGGGCTACAAATCTATACAAC
Organism: Arctocebus calabarensis; assembly: GCA_963573935.1. Lineage (NCBI taxonomy): Eukaryota > Metazoa > Chordata > Mammalia > Primates > Lorisidae > Arctocebus > Arctocebus calabarensis. The sequence continues at coordinate 27,203 of CAUYON010144924.1, forward strand.
ATGTTACTGGACTGAGCACTGTAGGCAATTGTAACACAGTGGTAAGTGTTTCTGTATCTAAACATACCAAAACATAGAAAAAGGATGGTAAAACTGATACAATCTTATGGAATCACTGTCCCATACTTGATTTGCTATTGACCAAAATGTTACACAGTACAGGACTCTACATGTTTGGGTATATACATACATCTGTATTTATATCATATGTACATCTATAATACATATAAACTTATAACATTTTTCTTGCACACTCTTGTGCATGCATATGCAAATTAGTTATGACCTGGACACAAGTGTCACCCTTATTGTGATATGGTTGACAAATAAATAAGTCAACAGAACCTAATTAGAAAATGAGAAAATCCAAATTCCGCTCTTAATTCAGACTCAAATTGTACAAGTTGTATAGAAATTAGCTCCTTAGTTATTGTTTTAATGACCATGTGACTCTTTTAATGGCCCATGTTCTACTCTCTGACCCACCCACCCAGCTCATCCCTTAGCTTTATTTCTACCTTTAGTTTTTGTTTTGGCTCTTCATGATTTTGAACTTTAGTGCTCTTGACTATATTCCTATCCTTATATTAACATTTTTAAGTGTTTTAAGGAAAGCATTTTTTTTCTCTTTGAAACATAAATATTCTAGAATATTGAAAGCTTGGGACACAAATTAAATGTCACAAAATTCTAAGATTTAAAAAAAAAAAAAAAACCTGTGTCCAAAAAAAGAAAAAGAAAAGAAAAGAAAAAAAGCTGTAAAACTAAGTAAGACAACAGTGCCAGGCTCTGGGAGTATTCTTAAATTATGTTCAAATAACCCAGAAAGCTTTAGCCAATTAAATTCAAAACATATTTACTGATCTACTGATTTTCTATGATATACACTAATTGTGGAGGCAAAAGAAGGTTAGTAAAGATAATATCAGTATATACAGGATAAGGCATAAAGAGGAGGAACAACATAAACAAGCTGCAAATGAAATTATCTGTACTTTCAGTGGAAAAAAAAATCAGTGAGTCAAGAAGAAACTGCTTTAAGAAGGTAACTATTAAAGTTTGAGCAACAAAATATATAGTATTTGAGTGTAATCCACAAAACAAATATCTATGAATCCCTATTACATTGATATATATTTGAGTGAATAAGTAAAGAAGTGGTTGAAAAGCAATACCTACTGAATAATTTTTATTAGTAAATATAGGGGGAATAAGGGATGTGCAGAACCACCCTTCGTGGGTGGTACAAACATCCTAGTAATATTTGTTCTGGGCAAGATAAATGAAGATATCAAAACCTGGGGGTAAAATTTGAGGAGAAATAGTATATTAATATAGTCTCAAAGAGATTTTTCCAAGACAATTTTCGATTACCAAAAGATGTAATGGTAACATTATGGTGATTACACTTGGCAGACACCGCTTTAACCAAGGGCCCAAGTTTAACATCTCTAGTAACTAAGCGATTCCATAAAATAACTGAGCAGTAGTGATCAAAGGTGTCAAGATTGTGAAAAACAATGAAAAACTGAGAAACTATCACTGGTTGGAGTGGACTCAGAAGGTATATAAGTCAAATGCCACGTGAAATCCTGAAACAGGATCTGATTTCCTTTCTATTGTTTGAATTATGAATAGTGTCATTCAATCCATCCTTGAAGAAAATTCTCCTGTCGGTAGGGTTGAGCTCCTCACGAGAAGGCGCCATATTTAGTTCATCTCCGAATGTCCACAGGCTGCCACAGTCCATAGGCTTCATAGCACATTCCATCCTCCATCGACTGAATGATCAGAAAAAGAAACAATAGAGAAAAGGACTGGAAATGAGGGACCAGTGAGGAGGTCAGAGGGGAGGGAGAAAAGCACTAAGCAGAATATTTCTGTGACAAGATGTGTGGGGATTTTTCATTACAATCGAAATTAAAATTGATACCTGAAAGTAAGGTGTCCCCATAATAAAACTCTAATGTGTATGTCATTGACTTTAAGACTAGTAGCTATCGGAAGGCAGAAGGCCCCCAAAGAGATGATTAATGGAGTCTTAAAGAACAGGGGGGCACATGGCTATTGTCATCTGAAGAAAGGATTACCCATGCTATGTAGTAGCAAAAAGCTTAGCAACATTTTTGCCTGCAGTAGTGTAAAGATGGGATGGTAGTTGTAGCTAAGAACATTTCCAGGCAGTATTTTTTTAAAGCATCAAATGTTTTCTTTTAACTATGTAGAGTAAGAAAAAAATAGATGAACATAAAAAAAGAGATTACCATGTTGAAGTAGAATATAAAGAAAATATTTGCAACCCCAGAATTACTGGTTTGGAATATAAAACTCTTTTTCACAAAACTCTTTGTCATTCCCAAACTCTCAGTTTACAAAATACACTCAAAGTAAGTTAAAACCTAGACACAATTCTGGGGCACTACCACTAAAACATAGCCTCACAGTCAAGATCAGTTCAGGGGTGTGATTTTGGAGAATACTTAGAGATCTAAAAATTGACCTGCTATTCAATCCTATGATTACTTTCCTCGGTATATGTCCAGAAGACAAAAAATCACATTATAACAAGGATATATGTATCAGAATGTTTATTTCACCCCAATTCATGATTGCTAAGTCATGGAAAAAGTACAAAGACAGTTAGCCTTTCTGGTAAGTGTACTTTGGTTTTATTTTATGCTAACCTTTATGTGCAATCTTATACTTTTTGTTTGTTGAACACCAAACCAAGCCAAACCACAAACACTCCTTCACAAGGTTTATAGTGTTGTATTTTTGCTCAAGAAATACTCATAAGAAGCAAAATGGTTTCACACAATGCCGAAGTGTGGAATAGTGGCCTGCATTCCTGAGCCCCTTGCAGTCTTTGTATTCAAAAATCATGATTCTCCTTCATGTACATTCTAAAATCAATGAAAAGAGGACACCAGGATGAGTTTGTATTTTCTTTTTTTTCATATTTTTATATATTTCTTTATTGGATTAATAATATAAGGGTCTATATGGTGCAGCTACATTGTTTACATTTGTACAGTCAAGTCCGAGCTATAATTGAGTCCTTCACCCCTACATTGTACCTGATGGGTGGAAGCTTACCAGATGCCCTTCCTTCCTTCCCCTCTCCCTCATTCTTGAATATAATTGTGTTTTTTCTCTTAAGTTGGCCTGTAGTTATTAATCTATCAGTTTCAAATTAATATTCAGTAAATGAAACGTTTCCTTTTCCATTGAGTTCCTTTACTAAGGAAAATGTTTCATTTCCATCTAAGTAAATGCAGATATAATGTCCCCATTTGAGACTGGTATAGTACTTCACGGTACATACATACTCCGTTTATTAATTCATTCATGGGTTGGTGAGCACTTGGGTTGTTTCCACATCTTGGCAATGGCAAATTGAGGACTGTAAACAAGATCGTGCAAATGTTTTTTATGATAAAATTATTTTTCTTTTCTTCTGAATAGATAGCTAGCAATGAGATTATGAGATCAAATGAGAGGTCTATTTTTAGCTCTATGAGGATTCTCTACACTTGTTTCCAAAAAGGCTTCATTAGTGTACAACCCGACAATAGTCTATAAGTGTTCCCTTCCCTAAGGATCCATCTACAGATTTGGGACTTTGTAATGTGAACTATTTTCACAAGGGTCAGGTGATATCTCAATGTGGTTTGATTTGCATTCCTCTGATGATTAGAGATGTATTTTTTCATGTGCTTATTGGTCATTCATCTGTCTTCTTTTTCTTTCTTTCTTTTTTTCTTTTTAGAGAAAGAATCTCACTTTGTCACTCTTGGTAGAGTGCTGGGACAGCACAGCTCACAGCAACCTCCAACTCCTGGGTTTAGGTGAATCTCTTGCCTTAGCCTCCCAAGTAGCTAGGACTACAGGCACCTGCTACAACAGCCTGGTATATTTTGTTGCAGTTTGGCCAAGGGCAAGTTCGAACCCGCCACCTTTGGTATATGGGGCTGGCGCCCTACCCACTGAGCCACAGGATCTGCCCTTATCTGTTTTTTTGTGAGACAGTTCTGTTCATATCTCTTGCCCAATGATTATTTGGGTTGTTTGCTCCTTCTTTGATGATTTATTTGAGTTCTTTGTAGAGTTTTGTTATTAACCCTTTGTCAGATTTGCAACATGTAAATATGTTCTTTAATTCTGAAGGCTCTCTATTTGCTTTGTTGGTTGTGTCTGTAGCTGTGCAATCACTGAAATTGCAACCATAAAAAATTACCAATAAGAAATTGTCCTGGACTGGGTGGTTTCATACCAGAATTCTGTCAAACCTTTATAGAAGAGCTTGCATCTGTATTACAGAACCTATTCCAAAACATTGAGAAAAGAGTCCTCTCCAACTCTTTTTATGAAGCAAATATCACCCTGATTCCAAAATCAGGAAAGAACCCAACAAAAAAATAAAACTACAAGGCGGCACTTGTGGCTCATCAAGTAGGGCGCCGGCCCCATATACCAAAGGTGGCGGGTTCAAACCTGGCCTTGGCCAAACTGCAAAACAGAAAAATAGCCGGGTGTTGTGGCGGGCGCCTATAGTCTCAGTTACTCGGGAGGCTGAGGCAAGAGAATCGCCTAAGCCCAGGAGTTGGAGGTTGCTGTGAGCTGTGTGATGCCACAGCACTCCACCAAGGGCGATAGGGTGAGACTCTGTCTCTACAAAAAAACAAAAACAAAAAAAAACTACACACCAATATCAGTAATGAATATCTATCGATGGCAAAAATTCTCAATGAAATGCTAAGAAGTAGGATTTCATGAAATCTGACCTCGTGAAAGTCATGTTTGTGTCATGCTAACACCAGCCTGCACGTCAGCTGACCAAGGTCTGCCACACTTCCAATGGGACAGAAGACCTATCATTGTGTTCTATAGTCCACCTTGGGACATAGGAATACAATTACACCTCATTTCAGTGCTAAATCCCCATCCTGGAGTAAACATGCAATGTATGTTAGATATGTGTTTACCTACAGCAAACACACTTTACTTTCCTCATAGATAGTCATAGATTTTCCCCACGACTGCTGTATATGTATGCAAAAAAGACCTTATATCCATAAATAACAGCTTCCGCCCCCTCCTTGGAACACACTTCCATTTTACACTAGGGGCTGCCTCTCCCGTATATACTGACTAAATTTTTAATAGAAAATTAAAGCAGTTTCTTTTTCTTCTGCAAATCTCATAGTCTTCTGTTAATACAAGGTGTGGCAAAAAAACCTCCATGAGACTATTCCTCAGGCTTTTCTCAAAGCCCTAGAATTGAAAAAAAAAAAAAAGTCAGGCCTATATCCAAGAATATAATTAGCTGCCTCACACGTATTACAGAAAGATGCAAGTTGTATTTTAAGAAAATTCTGGATTACCTATGAATGTTGAGTCTACTTTAGTAGGCTTTAATTCCATTTTGTGAACTTCCTTTCTGGAGAATTTTTCTAGCTTATCAAAAGAACTTCCATGAAATAGAAAACGATGTCTACCTCTGATCTAGTTAGTTTGGCAAATCAGTTTGCCTGCACCCTTGAGAGCACTACTAAAAAAGAAAAGTACTTTTGGCATATGGGACTGGCACTGGGTGGTGCCTGTGGCTCAGCGAGTAGGGTGCAGGCCCCATAATACCGAAGGTGGCGGGTTCAAACCCGTCCTCGTCCAAGCTGCAAAAACAACAACCAAAAAAAAACATTAAAATTCTTAATCTTCCAGGACAGCAGATGAAGGCCCTCAGAATACTAGCAGACCTCCTGGCCTGTCCCACTGCTGAGAGGAGTCAGGCCACTGGGAAAGAGATGCACCAATGACAGAGATCCTGTTACCAACACCTTTTATGAATCTGTAGAGAATTATGATGAGTGGGGGAAAATAAAGCCAGTGTCAAATGAATATACTCTATGATTCTGCTGGGGTTCAGAAAGCTATACCCCAACCCAGCACTTGAACATGCTAAGATGCCTTAGAAGCTGCCTTTGAATCAAAGCAGCTTGATCGCCTTTTCTTGTCCCCCCCACTATCCACAAAGTACAGGAAGGGACTATCTTTTGGAATTTTCTTTCCTGACCAAGAAGACTTCTTTTCAAAATACAATTCTCCTAAATCCCTTCCCTAAAGATTCATCACATAACTAGGAAAGATCCACCACCAGAAAAGAGAAGAAACTGGATCCATGACCCTGCCCAGACAGATTTTTTAATCTGTTCTCCTGAGGGCAGCTCCAAGGCATTATCTGGACGTCATCTGTATAATAAGACAGACTTTATTTCTATGTATTCCCTAATGTTCTTCCTGCGTCTTATGACTATACAGTCTCCCCAATGATTTACTACCTCTCAAATGAGTTGTCTGCCTTCCTTAAGTCCTTTTCCTTTCTCCCTAACCTGAAGACCACTCTTAATGAATAGTCGCTGAGAATTTGCAGGGGCTCTTTCCATTTCTGTCATTTAATTATCCAGTGAAACTTTATTTAATTGTGAATAAGGTCTTAATCAATTCTTAACACCACCAGCCTTAATTATCCCTTGCCTCAGGGTGGGGAAAAAAAAAAGATACAAATAGTGGGAGTTTCCAAAAAATCTTAACTGCTTCTGTTTCACAGTCCCTTCTTTTTGTCCTGGCCCTGTCCAAGAAATCTTCTTCTTCTTCTTTTTCCTCTTCCTCTTCTTTTTCTTTCTGAAATGGAGAAAGAATTTTAGAATTTCATAAACTGTGCTGACTTGACCCTGGCTTCCTTTGAGTCCCTGAATTCCTCATTTGCTATGTCATTCAGAAAACAAAAATAATGCCACCTCTTCACTGCTGAACCGAACACTTGTTTCTTTACTGGCAGAATAGCAGAGCAATTCTCTAGTTAAGTGAAAGAGAAGTTTATAAATCTTCAGCTTTAGGTCATTTTAAGTATAAACTCCCTTCCCCCCTCTTTGTTCATAAAAAAGAAAGAAAGACTTTGTGGCTCTTAACCCCAAAACATGGAGGGATCTGTCACATCACACTCTGCACCTTTCTGCCAGCAGACGTACTTCTTGTGAGCTTCTCCCAACGGTCGGTCTTATGTCACTCATGCTGGAATAACCTTAACCCTACAATACTCCAGCCATCTTCCTCAGAGGAAACACCACATGGCTACTTAAATCTGATCAACTGTCTTTTAACCTTGGAAAGGTGTATAAGAGTCTCCCCATGTACAATGCTGAGTTGTTCTGTTTTGCAGATGGCTCATATTTACAAAATCACTCTGGTAAGTATTGTGCTTGCTGTGCAATCACTAGTTTCTTTGAAGTTGTTCAAGCAGCGTCTTTGACTTTAAACACTTAAGCCCAGCATGCAGAGCTATTTGTCCTCCCTGGAATCTATCTCCTTGATAAGGGAAAGACTGTTAATGTTTATAAATACAGTAGGTGCTTACACCTTTGGGGTTGCTTATTATTTTAGAATGCTGCGGAAGTGAAGTTTTCCTCACTTTCAATGGAGATAAAAGAAAGAATGAGCCATACGCCAAAGAATTCCTAGATGCTGTGCCACTACCTACTGCTCTGTCATTATCAAAGTTCCAGACAATTCAAAACTGAACTCTGGGAAGCCAGAGAAAAATCACCTTGCTAATCACACAGAAAAGAATGCTACCCTTAAAGGTTTTACTTATCGAATTTCTGTCATGGCTCACTTAGAAAGAATCCCAAAATATGATCTTAAGATAATTACTATAGATGCACAAAGTTGGTCACCAGAAACTGAAAACCAAGATTAGAAAAGTAGCAGTGGTTGGATAGAATTCTGATTTGAATCAAGTACAATACATATCCTGCCAGATGTCATGAAATTTCTATTATTTACTACTGTACATTATTTAAGTCATTGGGTTATAGAAAATATGATTATTTACTTTCATGAAGTAATTCTGGTAAAGGAACATCAATAAAGGCGTCAAAAAATGTACCACCTGCCCTAAATTCAATTCTGGAAAACAAATGTGCAAAGCCCCTGGCCTTTAACCTCCATTGTGGGCCATTGGAGGGTTGGCAAATGGACGTTAGTGAGTTACTCCCCTCACATGGGTACAGTTATGATTTAGCTTTGATTGATATATCCTCTCATTAGGTTGCAGCCTTCCCCACTGAACGAAGCACTACCTCAGCAGTAGCTAAAGCTTTATTCAAAAAGAGAACCCCTACCTAAGGAAATCCCCTCAAGCTCCACAGAAACCAAGGAATTCATTTTATTAGAGAAGTGAAAAGCAAGTATGTGCTATCCAGCCAATCTTACAGAACTTTCATTCTACTTCTCAACCTCAGGCCCTGAACTAGCTGAACCTATCAACAGTACTCCTAAAATACAATTGACAAAGTTTGTGGAAACCTTACACTTGCCATCGCCAAAAGGCGACCTTATACTGCTTCTAACTTTAGGGCCACTTCCTGTGGATTAAATAAGCTCTTCCCATTCACAGTAACAACTGGACAAACTACGTATTTGTCCCCAGCTTCTTCTGACCCCAAATTAATAAAAAGTGGCATTCTTCAATATTATTAGGGTATAGGCAAGGCTATGAATAAAAATTATACCCTGGTAGAATAATATTTCCAATGTCTTATCTCAAGACACAATGACCTAAAGCACCATAATCTACAACTAGGACATTTTGTCTCCATTTACAGAACATCTACCTCCAGCCTCAGCGAGAAGGCCCACATCAGGTCAAATTCACCAACCTCGCCTGCCAAGCTGAAAGGAATTGATTCCTAGATACATGAATCATATCTAAAGAAAACATCACCTCTTGAGAGGACCTGCACTTCTGTCACAAATTGAAATTAAAAACCTCTAGAATTCGAAGAGGACAACGTCTACAAAAATGACATTTTCTCATGGTGTCTAGAACAGGCTTGTATATAGTTTCCTCATTTTTATTTCTTACTTCATTTTTTTTTCTCCAGAATGATGCTGTGCTTGTTTACATTTCCTAGTCTGTTGCCACATGGGGAAAACTCTGGGTCAATGTAAGATATGTAAGAAAATTTCTGGTATTAATTTTGAAAGGGAGGGCTATCAGCAATATATATTACATTAATATGTACATATAATACATTAATATGTATTAATATAACTGACCCTATCTTAATTCTACTATGTACCAAAAACTCATAGATGGAAGGATTGTCTGTGTCCCTATTGGATTTAGGATAAATAACTAAAAATTGGCCTCTAGATGTGTAGACACTTGCATCCACGGAAGCCAATGTGGAGCAGAATATTTGCTCTAGCATCATATATAATAATTTTTTTAAAAAAAATTTTATTGAATCATAATTATGTACATTGGTGCAATCACAGGGCACAATTCATATACATTCAGAAATATTTTGATCATACTGTTACAGATATCCTTCATGGCATTTCCTTGATCACTACATAAAGACATTAATACTCTAC
>CAUYON010144925.1:0-20425 GCA_963573935.1 Arctocebus calabarensis
TGCAAAGGATAGTTACTGATTCTTACACATTGAAAGGAAACGCTGAGAACAGGACAGTCTCCTGGCAAGCCTAGAGACGTTTCCTGACTTGGGGGCAATCCCCCAAGTAACTCAGTGTTCTGGAATGAGATAAGGTCGGTCACTCACTAGTAAGCAGGTGTTAAACATTGATGCTTAGTGGTTCTTCATGAGGGTTGAGGGGGAAAGAACATGTGAGGAGAGCACGTGGCAATCCTTACGCGTGTAGCCCTCATATGTAATTACCTGATCTCTCCACACCTGTTTATATCAATCGCCTTAACTCTCCATACCTGTTGTGTATGACCTTAATAAATAGCCATTGAGGAGGGGGCTCGGGGCTACCCTGCAACTAAGGTTAGCCCGCCTCCCGCAAGCTTGTACTTCTAATCCATGTCACACCTGGTTCCTTCCTGCAGTGACCGAGACCGGGCCATAGGAGTCCCGACAGGTTTCCGTAGAACAGTGAAAATTCCCTTTTGGAAAACACACGGACTTACATAGGTGACCTGTGTGAGTTTCCCCTCAAAGCCAGAGTCATTCAGTCAGGCAACAAAGTTTGATGTGCCCTTTCTCAATGTTGCATTGAGAAAATATACCTGGAAAAGATATACTTTTGTATTGGAATATAAAAGGAGAAAAAAATACTTGACCCACCCCTACTGACTGACTAAACCTAACTCTGATGGGCATGTACTATAGTATTTTATTTTTCAGTTTTCATGCTTCCTTAATCTATCTAGTCTTTTTTTTCCTCTCTCTTTCTTGGTTTTTTCCTCTTTGTTTCTTTCTCTCTTTGTTTTTTTCTCTTTTTCTTCCTTTCTTTCTCTTGCTCTTTCTTTTTCTCATGTGCTCTCTTTGCTTTTATTTTTGAAGTGCTTTCCCTGTTATATATGGGTATTGTGTGTGTGTTTGGTTGTCTAGCTCTTTCCCTTTTCCTTACAAAGCACCCTGGTTTCTGGGATTATCAGCATCATTCCTGGCCATCTTCAGGGTTGTTGGAGCAGAGCCCTAAGCTCAGGGGATGCCATTGGCTCCCTCGCAGACCCCACCTGACCAGGACTCTGACCACACCCCCAAGGCAGTTCATTGTCTCCCTCATAAATTTCAGACCCTCTTTTCTTCCACCTCTCTTTCCACTCTCGATTTCCAAAGGTCTCCCGGCCAACTTTCTATTTTTTTTTTGTCACCGAACGAATAACTCTGCTTTTGCAGCAGAAGGCTCGAACTTCCTTACTCTTTGTTATTTTTGCCCCCTCAGCTGTTTCCCAAGGTTAACCCAGTATTTCACATCTATGAAGCAAACTGCCTTTCCCACACATTCACCTGTACAACCAGGAATGAAAGAGTACACACGGAGGGAGGCTTGACCCAGGCAGCATTGTATTCTAAGGAAGCTTTAAGGACTGAAGGCCACTTCCCACACACAAGGCCCAGGAAGAGAGAAAATATAGAAGAAAGAGGAGTTCAGGGAGGTGAGGGAGAGAGGCTGGATGGAGGATGGGCAGAAGGCAGGGCTGGGCACCAGAGTGTGCCACGTGAGTGGAGGGAGAAGGGAGGCTGAGTGCTGGCCCTGCTCTGAACGAGATGCATGGGCATGTCAGCCCCTGGCCTGAACCAGGCTTCAGGACACTGGGGACATGCCATAGGCAGGGTGACCAGGAGCAGAGCCCTTCCCATTACATACATAGCCACCTGCCCGCCACCAACATTGCTAAGTAGGGATTTGGGGAACTGATAGGAAGAGCCCCAAGTGACAGTATCAGGAAGATTGCTTGATTGATCTGAAACAACGTCCATGTCAGTGATTTTCAACAGGTGTGCTGTAAGAGGATCTTAGGTGTACCATGAAAATTATTAGAGATTATTAATTAAATTATTTTTAAAAGAAGTTCAAAGCACAGTATATTCTTGTATTTACTCTTTTTTTTTTTTTGATCAACATAATTTAAGTGTGCCGTGAAGTTTAACTATAGGTTCGAGTGTACCACAGGATAAAAAAGGTTAAAAAATGCTGGTCTGTGTGATAAAACTGAAGCTTTACTGAAGGATTGGAAAAGCCCAAGGCATTGCCCCACATTACAAACCTTGTCCTCCTTACCAAGGCAACTGGAACTTCTAAATGCTTTCCCCCATCCCTTCCCATTTTATCCCAAATTCTCCTTTTTATTCCAGCTGCATCTGTGGGGTTGGAGAATTGCCAGCCAAGGTAGATAGACTGGAACAATCTTGAAGTAAGAACAACTAAGGTGCAAAGTCATGCTGGTAATGGAGGAGAAAAAGGCATTTCCTCAAGTTCAAGTTGGACTCAAAAGCTGAGTTTGGGGCCAGTCCTGTCATGGTTCTGATGGGATGTAGGGTCGCTTACAGATGAAAAAGAACTTATTGTCGCAGGGGCTATCATTCCAGGACTGAAGTGAAAGCACTTTTATGTTGGCACAGTGTTCATTGTTTCCAGCATTATTGGGCTCGCCCGGAATCCAGTACCTACCAAGCACAAAACAAAGATAGATTTACAAACTTAGAAAACCAAAAGAACTTATCTCCAGCCAAGAAATGAGTTACTTCAAACCCAGCTTTGATCCTGGTGTTGTCGCCCAAGCCTAAGAGAAAGGAGGTTGGCAAGACCCCAACCCCTAAGCCTTCATTCCTACCCCAAGTCAGGACCAAACCAACCCACCACTCTCAAGCTCCTACACAGAACCGTACTGCAACACTTAGACTTGGGACAGGTCCCCAGCTGAAGCTGCCAATCGCCAGAGGACATGGAGGGCCACACATTTGTCCCAGGCTGAGCAGCCAATTAGTGGCCGAAGTGTACTGGATCTCAGATCCTGTGTCCCTTCTACCCAGGACAGGGAAGAATCAAAAACCCCATACTTGGGGTAAACCCTTCATGCCCTGGCCTTGGCCAGGGAAAGTCAGGTTGGGTGGGGGCTCTGGAGGCTCACCTCACACTCTGGGCCTTGTTGAATGGAGTGTCATCAATCCAGTGCCAGCCCCCGTCAGTCCCTGCTTTGGTCAGGCCAATCCAGTGGATAACTCCTGCTGCTGACTTAGACAGAAACGCCTGTAGGGAATACAGGATGGCCACAACTGGCAATTGGAGTTCTGTCTCTGCGTGTTCTTCCCACATCCTCCCTGGCAGCCCTGAACCTACAGACACACTGGGCACACTGACCTTCTGCCCTTGCCCAGAGGCCAGTGAAGTTAATACACTACCCAAGTTAGACCAGCGGTTCTCAACTTGTGGGTCATGACCTACAGGAACTGTATTAAAGGGCCACGGCATTAGGAAGGTTGAGAACCACTGAGTTAAACAGCACGATTAGGACTCAAGAATCTGCTCCAGAGCTCAGGCTCCCCCCTCCCAGATGCGTGGAGTCTGTGCAATATTCTACCTCACCAGGCAGGAGCCTTCTTCAGACATGTGGTATCATTAATGCAGTTCACAAATATTTCTGTTTTGGCTCGGGCCCTATAGCTCAGCAGCTAGGGCACCAGCCACAAACACGGGAGCTATGAACCCAGCCCTGGCCTGCCAAACAACAATGACAACTACAACCAAAAAATAGCCAGGCATTGTGGCAGGCTCCTGTAGTCCCAGCTACTTGGGAGGCTGAGGCAAGAGAATCACTTAAGCCCAAAAGTTTGAGGTTGCTGTGAGCCGTGATGCCACAGCACTCTACCGACTCTGTCTCAAAAAATAAAAAAAAAATTTTTTTTTCTGTTTTCTAGGCACATGGAATGATTGCATCTCCATGCCCTCTGAAGATAGGAATACTGCATAATTTACTTCAGCCAGCAAAATCTAAGCCGAAGTGACAGGTTATTTCTGGGCAGAAGCTTCAAGAGCCAAATGCACAATCTGCTATGTTTTCTTTTCCTGCCTCAGCAATTGTGGAAACATTTGAAGATGAAGTCTTCTTCAGCCTACGTCCTTGAGTAAGCACAGTGAGCAGAACCCCTCTGCCAGCCCTCGTTGGGTATGGAATATAAGTGAGAAATAATCCTTCTTCCTTAAGTCACCCATATCTAGGGATTTTCATTACCGCAGGGTAATCTTGCCCATCTTCCCTGATCTAGCTGCTGATACATCTTCTTCACAGAGCCCCTAGCAACAGCACTCACCTGCTCACTATCTGCGGTCACGGAGGTCAGGTGCGAATTCCTGGACACACAGAACTGCTCAGCACTGTACCAGGTCTTTAGGACGGGAGAAAAGTAATAGAAGTTCCCCTGGAAATACTTCCAGCCTTGAGAAACCATCTCGAGAATGTCACCTGGAGAGTAAGAGCTGCAGGTGAATGCTGCTCTTCCAGTTTCCTCTGGGTGCTGGCTGGGTGAGGGCACTTCAGTGGAACGTCAGAGACAGCAGTGAATGGGCCTGGTCTCTGGGTTCTTTGGTCCTTGTGCAGGGGGTTGGGAACACTCCCACAGATCCTTAAAATCTAAGACTTATAGAGCCTCTGGGATTAGACAGGAGAAAGTATAAGAGGCTGGACCAAGGCCGGCACAGTGGCTCAAGCCTGTAATCCTAGCACTCTGGGAGGCCGAGATGGGTGGATTGCTTGAGCTCAAGAGTTCAAGACCAGCCTGAGAAAGAGTGAGACCCTAACTCTACTAAAATAGAAAAACTGAGGCAAGAAGATTGCTTGAGCCCAAGAGTTGGAGTTTGCTGTGAGCTATGATGCCATAGCACTCTACCCAGGTGACAGCTTGAGTCTCTGTCTCAAGCAAAAAAAAAATAGGCTGGACCAAGAACCTGTCTTTCCCATGAAGGAGAAGCAATTCTCCACTCACCACGACAAGCGGCTGCACCCCTTGGTTTTAGGTAGGGAACGTGATAGGAAATAGCTAGGTGTGGGCTGGGACAGACACTCCCTAGGGCTTTCATATTCTGTACCTTGGTGTGAGAGCCTGAGCTAGACCCTGGTCTCTTCCCTCCTAACAGCCCCTAAGTTCTCCCCCCCCCATGCTAAGCTCTCTCTCCTAACTTTCTAGCCCATTCCTGCCCATCCCCTATCCTCCCCTTGCCTGACTCCCAGCCCAATAACCTCATATCTGAGACAGACAAGGTGCCATAGGCCACTGCTCAGCTTACAATGTCATTTTCGGAGGCACCTACTTTGTTGTTTGAGCAACTTGCTGGTATTCTCCAAACTGCTCTGGAGGCCCCGAACTTTCGCATTTAAAGCACTGGCTTTGTCCAAATCTCTTTTTAACTCTGGAATTTGAGCATTTAAAGTATCAACTTCTTCCCAATTTCTTGTTAAGGTATGGATCTGTGCGTTGGCCTTCTCCACACTGGTTTGCAACTTTAGGATCTGAGAACGCACGTGACTCAGGCTGGCATTCACCACGTGGAACTGCAGGCCAGCTGCCTCCACACCACCGCTGTTCTTCTTAATTTCAGAAGCCAGGGCGCTGATGTTGTCCACGCGACCTTTCAGCAACTGGGCATTGGTCTTTACATCTGCTATTGTCCCCATAAACCAGGGATCTGTGTTTAAGAAAGTTAAGAGGATAGCTGAGGGGATGCCAGAAATGGGGGTGTTGTTAGGTTGATAAAAGGAAGGGAAGGAAAGATGATAGGCTCAAGCTTTCCAAGGAGACAAGACAGTCCAAGGAGCTGTCCGTGACCCTCCAGTCATTCCTTAATGTACAACAAATGTACAATGGGCAGCTACTATGTGCCAGGAACTCTGGCGGATACAGACAATGGGAAGATGGAAAAAACACAGGCTCTCTGGGAGAAGACCTCACAGGCAAACAGAGGCAGGGATTAGACAGCAGTCCTGAATTTTCCAAGTATTCTGGAACATTTGGTAAAGGGTGCCCTCCATCAATCTCCCCAGCACTTGATTCTCTCTGGACCTCATCGTTTGATTACTAGTTCTCTGCTTTCAGAGACCCTAGCAGTGACCATTAACTACGGCAGCACCACCCTTCCCACATCTGTCCATGGGCCCCTCTGTGAAGGGCCTCTGGGAAGGGCCAGCCTTGCAGACTCTGGCATCTTCTCCAGAGAATACGGAAAAGGAGGTTATGAAACCATTCTACCCCTTGCCCTACCCACCTTCATATTCTGCTCAGGTCATAGGCTTGGGTACCAGAGAGGGGACCAAAGATAAACCAATATGCTCAAAGGCCCTTCCTATGGAAAAGAGAACAGGGGTCTAGGATGGAGTAGGTGATGGTGGAGTTTGGGGAAGACTCTGTTAAGTCTTTGGTCTCTACAAGTCTGAGACCAAATATGTCCCACAAAGGGAGGATACAAAAAGCAACATCTTCTCAGGCTCCCTCGCTCTGCATCCTGCCAAGCTGGTGGGAGAAAGAAGGGTCTGCCAGCAGCAGAGCCCATGAGGCCCAGCAGAGCCAGGAGGAGAAGAAAGATAAACCACGCAACAACGAGTGAGTAGCAAGGCTCCCTCGTAATCTTCACAGGAGCATGAAGAGAGCACCGGGGGGCTCTGGTGAAGGGACTGACCATGGAGATGTGTTGGCTTGTTGGCCAGCTTCTCCACCCAGTCAGCTGAGGCCTCTACACTGAAGGCTCAGTCCCTGACAAGATCAGAAGACATTACACTCATTGTCAGGTGCTGTCTGCAAAGCTCTGAACATCACAGAGCTCGGAGAGGTGCAGGTGTAGAGTAAGAAAATGCCATGGGTGAATGTTTCTTGGGGACAAAAGAAAGGAGGTTGGGCATGGTGGGTCATGCATGTAGTCATAGCACTCTAGGAGACCAACATGGGAAGATTGCTTGAAGCCACGAGTGAGATCAGTCTGAGCAAGAGTGAGATCTCATCTCTACTAAAAATAGAAAAAAATCAGCCTGGCATCGTGGCAGGCTCCTTTAGTTCCAGCTACTTGAGAAGCTGAAGCAGGAGGATCACATCAGCCTAGAGTTTGAGGTTGCAGTGAGCTATGATGACACCACTGCACTCTAGCTGGACTGAAAGAATGAAACTCTGTCTCAAAAAAAAAAAAAATGTATCCTTGATCACAACCATGCAAACAGGGATCCCAACAGAACAATCTCTTTGAAATTGGGAAAGAGCAGATGGGGCACTCTGTTACTGGATGTGGAGAGAGGAGAAGGGAGACAAATGAAAACGTCATCGGCAGGAAAGAGCACTGGAGAGCAGAGAAGGGAAGGTCTGCGCCTGGAGGGAGCCTGCTGGCCACCGGGAAAGGCTAAGTCAGGAGGTAAAACATGAGGACTCACAGAGGATGCCCTGTAGCAGGAGGGAGGCGACCAGGACCAGCGTCAGGCAGACTAATGCAGCAGGAGCTTTCCTCAGGACCACACACAGACCCGACTTGGGAGGAGGCTCTGCTGGAAGAAGAAGCAAATGTTTGTTGAGGACCAGCAAAGGGCACAGAGCACCCAGCACCTCTGAGCAGCAGGTGGTGCTTGCCTTGCGGCCAGAGGGAGATGTTCTGTTTGTCCACGGTGAAGTGCGCATCAGGGATCTCCCCCTCTGTACCCTTCATCCTGAACGCTCGTCCTTGTCCTGGCAGCACAGGTGCTTCTGGTTGCCTGTATCCTCAGGAACCTTTTATGTAAGGGGAAGCAGGAAGTGAGTCCCACAGCAGATCACCATGTCATCCCAAACTTCCCCATTCCTAACTTAGACACCTTGCCTGGCCTAGGCCAAAGCTCAGTCCTCGCCTCCAAGGTCCAAGCTTTCAGGAAGAGGCCATTTGTCTTCCTCTCTGGGGGTCTGTTACATAGGCAGCCACCTTATCCCAAACTTATCCCATTTCCCTTTCAAGACTCTCCATTTATCCATCTGTTCACCCCACAATTATATATTGAGTGCCTTCTAGGCACCAGACACTCTTCTAGGCATAGGTAGAGTATCTCGTGGTCCTTGCACTCGTGGTCTGGAGGGAAAGACAGACCTGAGAAAATAAATCACAGCACAAGGTGATGAGCATAATGACAGGTGGATATGCTCAGTTCCAAGGAAGTACAGAGAATGGAGGAAGCTTCAGTTGGAGAGATGAGCATATTCCAAAGGATAGGACATAAAACAGCATGGAGTGCTTGGCAAACCGTAAATAGTTCCTGTGTTGTTGGAGTGCAAAGTATATCACAGGAAGGGGGAGGGCAGGGAACTAAAGAGGTACCTGGTATCAGATCATGGAGATCCCTTTGGATCATGTCAAGGAGCTTGATCTCTGGCTTGTGAGTCACATAGGGGCAGGCAAGAACTTCAGACAGGAGAGAGACAAGGAAAGGGCCAGTGTAGAAAGATCACTTGGATGGTGGTGAGGAGAATAAAGTAAGGTGTGGGAAGCCTGGAAGCAGACCAATTAGGAGACCATTGCAACATATTCTACTTTCTGTTATTAATTCATCCTTGCTGACACAATATCCTGCCATTAAATGCAACTGGGAGATTCAACATGTAAATGTAAGACTTGGAAAATGGGGGGGGGGGGGAAGTTTGCAAACTATACATCCAACAAAGAACTAATATCCAGAAACTGCAAAGAACTCAAACAAATCATCAGGAAAAAAAAAAAGCCAGTGAAACTGGGTGACAGGTGCTATCCAGAACCAGGATTTAAGATTAAATGATCAGGGCCAAGGAAATAGCTACCTACACTTTCAGGGACTTCTGCTGCCTTTGATATTTGAGAGAATCCTGCCTTCATCCTCAGCCTGACCCTATCTGGTAGCCCATTGTACATACAGACCCTTGGGGCTTTCTCTCCAGCTACCCCAGGCGGGGGCCGCTTCTCTGACTGGATAAAGGAAGCCAGAGAGGATCCACACCACCCTTCCCAAGCCCTGGGAAGAAATTCAGGTAATGAAGATAGTGTTCCATTTGTCCTGTCTTATCTCCTCCCTGGCTTCTGATGTTGGCTAATTCCTAACCAGAGGGCCTGGCTCTAACTCACTGCCTGCCTCTAAACTTCTATGGCTATGTCCACTCTCTTCAGGCTGATGTTTTAGTTGCAGACCCTTAGAAGGAGTTAGAAGGTTCTGTGTCTGGACCGTCATACTTGGTACCCAGTTTAACTCCAGAGTCAGCCCAGCTCCTGGCTCCTGGACCTACATCCACAACCTGCCATACCTGGGCATAGAGAAGAATCCCAATTACTCCAGATCCTTGCAGAAAGGGTCTATCAGGGATCCTGTTCTTCTCCTGGGCATTTGAGGATCAGAAGCTGCCACACAACATACCTTAGGAGTGTCTAGTCCCTTCCCCCGTTAGGCAGTTTAATATACCTATTATGTTAAACATAATATACCTGCTGGTTTGTAGCCTGAGTTATCACTGATAGAGCACCCAGGTGCCCCCTCACTTCCAAGAAAGGATCAGGAAGGCTCACCAAGTGGGGACCCATTGCATAGGAAAGGGCAGAGGTCAGGAAACTTTCACTCCAAGTGATGGAAATGGAGGTGTCAGGTGGCTACCACTGGACACTGAGCAAAAGGCCAATCCAGCATGAGGAAGCTGAGCAAGGAGCACGGAGTCACAGACTGTGGGCCGTCTGGGGTTTCAGAGGATGTGGGCATGAAAGTCCCAACCATAAATGGTTTCATTTCCCACTTCGCAGGGAGAGAGTGAGTCACAGGCTATCCGCCTGTGGCCATGCTCACCTGCAAGTATTTACCAAATGCCTCCCCTCTGCTGTCTGGCCCTGGCCTGGGAGGAGAAAAGACGAAGCAGGAGGAAGGTGCCACAGCCGCTCTTTCCAGCCAGGAAAGTAGGCAGTGCCCTGGACACTCAGGCAACACCCTACTCTCACACACAGAAAAGTCACCAGAAATCACTGCTGGGATGAGAGAAAGGGAAGTCCATGCTCATTTTTGTTTGTTTGTTTGTTTGTTTGGGTTTTTTGAGACAGAGCCTCAAGCTGTCACTCTGGATAGAGTGCTGTGGCATCACAGCTCACAGCAACCCCAATTCCTGGGCAAGTCTCCTACCTCCGACTCCCAAGTAACTAGGACCACAGGCGCCTGCCACAATGCCCGGTCATTTTTTGGTTGCCGCGTCATTGTTGTTTGGTGAGCCTGGGCTGGATTCGAACCCGCCAGCTCAGGTGTACGTGGCTGGCGCCTTAGCCACTTGAGCCACAGGCGCTGAGCCCATGCTCGTTTTTTTTATTTCCCCTCTCCTTGTGCTCCTGAAGTTTAGGAAGTGACTTGGCCACTTTCCCCCCTTCTCTGATTGAGTCGAGCCTCGTGCTGGGAGGAAGACTATGGATAAAAATCAATAAGAGTGGAAAAGAGCCTCAGGATATTTGAGATGCCCCAGCAGTGCTAAGAACCATCTCCAAGGAGCATTAAATCAAGTCCCTCAGCCCAGGGACTCAGCATGGAGGAAACTAGAGTGGACTTCCAGCTGGGCAGTGGGGACAGAGCAGGAGAAGAGCGGGAGGGAGAGGGGTGGTGCGGAGAGGAGGGCAGAGTCACTGTGAAATGAGAGATGATTATTCCAGTGGTCAGGCCTGGCCCACAGGCTCAGAGGGGACACTTACATGTAATGTGGGGGGGTTTAACCAGCCACCCCAGACAATCAAGCAATTCTATGCCATCTTTGAATGTGTGCCCTGGAGCCTGGGGAGAGGGCAGAGAAATCAAAGAGTGGGAGGTGGGACTCTTCTTCTACAGTGCCTGCAAGCACCAGGTACTGGGAGACAGCAAATAAGAAAATAGCCATTGTGGGCTTGGCACCCGTAGCTCAGTGGTTAGGGTGCTGGCCACATACACCAAGGCTGGCAGATTCGAGCCCAGCCCAGGCCTGCCTGCTAAGCAACAATGACAATTGCAACACCACCACCACCAACAAAAAACAGCTGGGTGTTGTGGCAGACGCCTGTAGTCCCAGCTACTTTGGAGGCTGAGGCAAGAGAATCGCTGAAGCCCAAAATTTCAGGTTGCTGTGAGCACTCTATCAAGGGCAACATAGTGAGACTCTGTCTCAAAAAGAAAAGAAAAGAAAAGAAAAACAATAGCCATTGTGGAGAGAGAGGAATACTTTTACACTGTTGGTGGGACTGCAAACTAATACAGCCTCTATGGAAAGAACTTTGGAGAATCCTCAAAGAACTCAAAGTAGACCTTCCATTTGATCTCATAGTTCCATTACTAGGCATCTACCCAGAAAAAAAAAAAAATCATTTTATCATAAAGATATTTGTGCTAGGTTGTTTATCACAGCTCAATTTACAATCACCAACATGTGGAAACAACCTAAATGCCCATCAACCCTGGAATAGATTAACAAACTGTGGTATATGTATACCACAGAATACTATTCGGCCACAAAAACGATGGAGACTACATCTTTTGTATTAGCCTGGGTGGAGTTGAAACACATTCTTCCTAGTAATGTATCGTAAGAATGGAAAAGCAAATATCCAATGTACTCAATAATAATATGAAGCCAGCAGATGATCTAATTCAGGCCCACAGAAGAGAAAAAAATTCAATTCAAGTTGTGGGGAGGGGGACCAACAGAGTAGGGAGAGGAAAGGAGAGGAAGGGAATTGGTGTGCTCCCACTTAATGAGCACAAGGTGAAGGCTGAGGACATAACTACAAGCGGGCCTTTACCTAAGAAATGCAAATATTGTAACCTAGTTGTTTGTACCCTCACATTAACCTGAAAAAATGTTTTAAATGGAGGGGGAAGCTCAGTGCCTGTAGCACAGTGGTTATGGTGCCAGCCACATACACCAAGGCTGGCAAATTCAAACCCCATCCGGGGCCAGCTAAACCATGACAATAAAAAAAAACAGCCAGGCATTGTGTCAGGTGCCTGTAGTCCCAGTTACTGGGAGGCTGAGGCAAGAGATACTCTTAAACCCATAAGTTTGAGGTTCCTGTGAGCTATAATGCCACAGCAGTCCACCAAGGATGACAAAAAAGAAAAAAGAAATGGGGGGGATTAAAACAGTCATAGACCCTGCCTTCAGAAATAACATATTTCACCATGTATCATGTGTACTTTTGCCCAGACTTTTGAGGGAAAACTAAGGATGCCCATTATATGTGGGTAGTACTGTTTATTACTGGTACATAAAATTTCTTGTACCTTGTACCTGTTCTTGTGTTTTATAATTATTTGTTACATAAAATTTCTTGTATCATAATGTTAAAAAATAAATGTAAAAATTCCTTTATAGAACAAAAAACAAATATTTAAATGTAAACAAATAAAAATTTGAATTAAAAAATTAAAACAAAAGATTTTTTTTCCTGAAAGTTTGGGCCAAAAATGTGGGTGCATAATATACACACCAAAATATGGGTAGTTTTCCTTCTGTTGAAAAATATGTGTCATCCTTAATTCTAGGAAGAAGGGAAGACTCTCCCAAGACTGAAAACGACCAAGGATACTATAGAGGGCCTCCTTAGGTCTCCCTTTACCCTGATAATGAGTTCTTCTTTTTTATGATATTATATGGGGCCAGGTTTCTCTGGAACAACAGGCCAGACCATAGTAACCAAGTTATTACACATATTACAGCCAGCGTGACATGTGTGTGGCTGGGCAGCCTAGCCATAATGAAGAACTTCCATGCACCAGGCCGAGGGGATTGCTCAAACTATTCAGGTTAAAGGACTCTTGCCTATAACCTTAGTGGGAAGGATACATTCATGTTAGGAAAGTAATGAAAGGCTCTTGGGGAAAAAGTGTACAGAATTACTTTTTTAAATCTTTATTTCTTTATTATATAACTAATGATATTGGTAATAGAAAAAAATCCAGGTTAAAAAAAATACCCAACACTGGGCGGCACCTGTGGTTCAGTGGGTAGGGCGCCAGCCCCATATGCCGAGGGTGACGGGTTCAAACCCGGCACACGGCCAAACTGCAACAAAAAAATAGCTGGGCGTTGTGGCAAGCGCCTGTAGTCCCAGCTACTCAGGAGGCTGAGGCAAGAGAATCACTTATGCCCAAGAGTTGGAGGTTGCTGTGAGCTGTGACACCACAGTACTCTACAGAGGGCAATAAAGTGAGACTCTGTCTCTACAAAAAAAAAAAAGAAAGAAAGAAAGAAATACCCAACAATACAGGAAAAACCCCCACATGTATATGTATATACATCAACAATGTATCCATAACTATGTCTAACCATAACTATGCACATAAGTGTATTTGTACTTCCATTTATTTACCCTAGCATCTTTCCCCACCTTATTTTCATTTCTTTTTCTTTTTTGGGGGGGTTGGAGGGACCACAGACCCCTCATGAGAAGAGAACCTCCTTATCACCCACATCCCAGCCATTCTCAGGACCTCACAAAATGGCTACTGGGGTGAACTCCCAATTATTGCCTTGAATAGGGAAAAGAACAAGAGGTAAAAATGAGTGTAGCCTCAATCTTCATGGAGATGCAATGTTATGGCCACCCAGAAAGGAAACCCCGGATGAACACTGTGCCCTTAACCACACTGGTCATGAGTTAGCACTAGTTCCTGAGCAAGGAGGAACTGAGGGTGATGACAGTATAACCCATGACAAGATTCTATAATGCATTCATCCATCTTTCACATTGCTCTAGGCCAGGGTCCCCTTCCCCAGGTCGGGGAGGAGGAACAGAATGAGAGCCGATCTCTCACCTCCGTGTATAATGTATGACTGGTACAATAATTGCTTGGTCCTTGACACATGAAGCCAGCGTGGTTATTGAAGTCGGGTTCCCAATGTCCAGAGTAGGTAAATCCCAGCAAGTGTCCAGTTCTGTCTTAATGAAGCTTTTTTATGATACATATACCATTCATTAAACCTGAGTCCAAGCCCACAAAAAAAGAACAGGACCCCCAAAACACAAAATCCTGCAATAATACATTCAATATTGCAACAGACCACATTATGCCTCTACAAACAAAAATCATTAAAGCCAATGAACTATATAATCCCAAAATATGCAAATACTCTAATGAATCATAACACTGCTCACCACACGCCAGTGCTGTGTAGGATTCCCTGCAGTGTTCCCAACTTTAACAACATGTTTCTTTCTCTAAATATTTCTGTTTTGTTGTCTTTCAGAAAGTAGGTGAGATAACTGCTCTCAGCTGTAAATTTATGCTTCTGGTTTCTTCTTCCATCTTACTAAGTTTGTAAACTTCTTCCCCCTACTCAGCTATTGAGCTGACACTGTAACTGGGGCTGTCACCATAAGCAGAACCTAAAACCTCCTTATGCCATTGCTCCACACAGATGTCTCTGAAGTTGCTGTTTTTATCCAAGGCTCTTAAAAAGAGTATCTTCCAGCCAGGCGTGGTGGCTCACACCTGTAACCCTAGCACTGTGGGAGGCTGAGGCAGGAGGATGCCTTGAGCTCAGGAATTCAAGAGCAGCTTGAGCAAGAGTGAAACCCCCATCTCTACTAAAAACAGAAAACTCAGCCAGTTGTCTTGGTGGGTGCCTATAGACCTAGCTATTTGAGAGGCTGAGGCAGGAGGATCATTTGAAATTAAAAGTTTGAGGTTGCTGTGAGTTAGACTGATGCCACAGCACTCTAGCCTGGGGCAACAGAGTGAGATTCGATTAAAAAAAAAATCATGACTCCTCTTTTTTTTTTTTTTTTCCCTGAGACAGAGTCTCACTTGGTCACCCTTGGTAGAGTGTCATGGTGTCTTAACTCACAGCAACCTCAAATTCTTGGGTTCAAGGGATCCTCTTGCCTTAGCCTCCCAAGCAGCTGGGACTACAGGCACAGACTACAACACCCACCTATTTTTAGAGATGGAGTCTCGCTCTGGCTTAGTCTGGTCCTGAACCTGTGAGCTCAGGGCAATCCACCCTCCTCAACCTCCCAAGTGCTGGGATTATAGGCGTGTGCCACCTCGCCCAGCCTTCATGACTCCTCTTTTAGCTTGTTAAATATGTATATATAGCCACTCCGTGCAGTATTAATTTCTGTTATCAATGTCTCTGCCTTGAAGCACTTGTTCCTGGCTTGTGGGAGGGGCCCTGCTTTCTAGTCTACCAGAATGGTCACCCATAAGCTAAAAGCCTATAAAGCTCTCCTTTTCAAATTATGGAAATTATGTTATTTCTTTCTTTTTTTTTTTTTTTAGACAGAGTCTCACTTAGTAGAGTGTTGCGGCATCACAGCTCACAGCAACCTCAAACTCTTGGGCTTAATGGATTCTCTTACCTCAGCCTCCCAAGTAGCTATGAGTAAAGGCGCTTGCCATGATGCCTGGCTATTTTTTGTTGTTGTTGTTGTTTAGCAGGCCCTGGCCAGGTTCAAACCCTCCAGTCCCAATGTATGAGGCTGGCGCCATAACCACTGAGCTACAGGCGCTGAGCCAAAACTTGTTATTTCTTTAGGTAACATGATGGTTCACAGATATTTAAAAACTGGCCATTGGTTTTAGATAAGAAATGTTGATTTATAGTATTTGCCAATTACCATTCTATAAATATTCCAATGGTGAATTTCAAGTTGACTTGATGTCATGGAACACAGCGTTGAGTACAGAGGCACACAGTAGGCTGCTGAGAGCCTGCAGGGGCCAAGGCCAGCACACCACTGTTTTCCTCCTCTGGCCTGATCTACAATTGTGTGGGTTTTCTGCAGCCTTTGTCTCCTTGTAGGAGGAAAAAGAGAGCTGGCTCTACGTTTGGGATGGAAGGACAGAACATGCCAGGAGTGTGACACTATGAAATACCACCAGGGAGGCTCAGAGCAGGGAAAAGATACTCAGACCCTGGTATAAAATGAAAACAATGAGCTCTCATCCCTCTTAATTCTAAGAATGTATTTATTACCAGTTTCCACCCCCAACATGTTGTTGTGTGTTTTAAGTTCTCTCTACAGAACTTCCTCTCCCCAACCACAAGAGGCCTGGCTGCTCCCCACAACTCCCTAATGTGGGCATGGCTCTTTTACATAAGTGTGGTCTATGGTTACCGTCTTAGAAATGAGTGACTTGACAGGGAAGCCCTTTGGTTCCTAGGTGCTTTCCCTACAGCAAGAACCACCAGGACCCCAAAGGACCTGTGTTTACCCACCAGAGAGATGGGGTGGGGAGAGACAACTACATGACTATACGGAACAAAAACCCTTGCCATGAGTGTGGCGATTCCAATGACTTGAGGACACTTCCTAGGTAAGGGGGAGAAGTGAGATGAATAATGTGATAGTAAAACATAAATCTGATCCCATGAGTTTCTGCTCCAAAGGATTCTCATTACTTTAAAATAAAATATCTTTACCATCTAACAAAACCCTATGGCTCTGGCCCCTGTCTATATCCATATTTCCATCTCTTACCACTTTCCTCCTCATTGTCTTTATGTTTGGAAATACAGCAAGCCTGCTTCTTTCTCAGGGCCTTTGCACGTGTAGATGTGTATATGTATATAGATACGCATTTATACACATATACATGGTTTTTGGGGGGGGGTTTGAGACAGAGCCTCAAGCTGTCACCCTGGATAGAGTGCTGTGGCATCACAGCTCACAGCAACCTCCAATTCCTGGGCTTAAGCGAGTCTCCTGCCTCCACCTCCCAAGTAGCTGGGACTACAGGCGTCCACCACAACGTTCGGCCATTTTTTGGTTGCAGCCGTCATTGTTGTTTGGAGGGCCCAGGCTGGATTCGAACCCACCAGCTGAGGTGTAAGTGGCTGGTGCCGTAGCCCGTTGAGCCACAGGCGCCGAACCCACATATACATGTTTTTTCCTAACTGAACCATTTGAAAGTATGTTGTAGCATTTCACCATTATTTCATATTTCAGTCTAAAAACAAAGACGTTTTCCTCCACAATCATAATATCATTATCACATCCAAGAAATTTAATGTGGATATAACATCAAAACCACATGAAATTTTTAAAAACTCTTCTAACCCAGTTGCTTATAGAATGTCCCCAGTTCTGGATTGCTGGTTCTATGATTGCTTTTGCATAATTAGATTCAAGTTACAGTTTTCTTTTAAAATAAACTGTTAGTACAGCTTGACAGCCCTTCATAGGGGGTGCTGAGTGGTGATGGAGCTAGGGGCACAGCAGATGTGCACCAACCTGGCCTCCAGGTGCCCTCTGGGCTCCACAGTCCTGATGCTGCTCATGTCCTAAGCGCTCTCCACCTGGAAAAATCATGAATTGTCTGGGTCAGCAAGTGCTCCAGGGCTTCTGAGACCAACTATTTATTGTCTCCTGAAAATGATGCCTGAGGCCCCAGAACAAACATGTTTTTGGTGCAGGACAATGAAACTAAGGAGTAACTATCCAGAAGCCCCTGTCCCAGGGGTCCCTGAACAAAACCAGGAAGATTCCTCACTAGGCAAAAAGACCACCCACTGGGTATATATCCTTGAGGACTTCATCGTGCGACCAAAGAACCAGACATGTCACCTTCACCTATAATGCTACTCACATCCAGCATGTGTGGAGAAGAGCAACAGACCACATGAATCATGGGAACAGGAACTGGATATAAATCTATGGGGATGCCCCCAGGAGTCCCCTACCGACATCTTCTAAGCCATTGAGGAATTTGGCTTGGT
Source organism: Arctocebus calabarensis (assembly GCA_963573935.1). Lineage (NCBI taxonomy): Eukaryota > Metazoa > Chordata > Mammalia > Primates > Lorisidae > Arctocebus > Arctocebus calabarensis. Next base: position 17,518 of record CAUYON010144925.1, read on the forward strand.
CTAGTTCAAAACTGAAACGGTCAGATGAAGATTTATGATTCTGGCCAAGTTGGAGCAACAGAGACCATGTTTACTCTCCCACCTGGGGGGAAAAATCCAGACAACAAACAGAAAACAATGGTCTTTAAGACACTAGACATCAGGCAATGAAGGACAGTGATCCCCAAGACAAAAGAAACAAGAGGCAAGCGCTATGATTGCCCCAGCTCACTAGCCTGGGACTTCCCAGGCCACAGCACAGAAAGGAAAAACAGACAGAGCTTCCTTGAGTTAAGGAGACAGAGCTGAGAGTCCAAGGAGACCAAGGCAGCCAGAGTACTGAGGACAGAGCATCAGAAAGAAGAGAGCTGTACAGACATAAAGCTCCAAAGAGGTGCAGAGGATCTGCCTCCAGTGGTCAGTTGAATACCGATCAGTGTCTGTATGTGAGAAAAATCCTGTGGCTAGGGAAAGAACTACTCAAAAGGATTAGAAAGAACAGTGGCTGGTGCTCACGTAAACCCTGAAACAGTGCCTGCTCCCGTCAACAAGACTGGAAAATTCAAATTGATAGCATTGGGTAGAGGACTCAGGAGAGTCTTGTTTCAATTGTAGGGGATGCTTAGCTCTAGACTGGACAGTTCTCTACTCCTGCCTCACAAATCCTAAGAGCTAGACCTGGAAGAATCTGTCACCAGGTAACTTACTACATCTCATAATAAAGCAAAAATTTATACATAAACAAAAATACCTAGTGCCCCCAAAAGAAAAATTTCATAATGTTTGGCATATAATCAAAAATTATAGGTATTAAAAGAGACAAGACAACAAGACCCATAATAAGGAGAATAATCAATCTATTGAAATTAACCCAGAATGGACTTCCGGAGCAAGGTGGCGGCCGAGCAACAACTTCCTTGCAACTGAGCACAGTGAGACTGGGGAGAGAAGACTTCAGGCATCTCTGGCTGGCAGGATCTGCCCAGAAACATCCCTTTGGGGACACAGGGAAACAGCAGGAGAATTCTGGACTCCATGAGGAAGGCCAAAGCAGTAAAGAACTGGCAAGTGGTTGCGTGTGTTCGTTCGGTCTAATTCTGCCAGCAGCTGACTCATCCAAACCCTAGTCCAGAGGCACGGTAACTTAAAGAACAGGAGGAAGTGAAAGGAAAATTAGGGCAAGGATACAGATAAAAGAAATCACTCGTGAGGAAGAATCAGCAGAAAACTCCTGGCATGATGAAAAACCAGTCCAGAGCAACCCCCACAAGGGACTGTAAGGTAGCTACTGCAGAGGATTCCACCTATAAGGAAATGTTAGAAATGACAGAAAGGGAATTTAGAATACAGATGATGAAAACAATCAAGGAAATGAGGGAAACAATGAAGGAAACTGCTGATAAAGTGGAAAATAACCAAAAGGAAATCCAAAAATAGAATCAATTAAGAGATGAATGATATGAAGAATATAAAAAGGATAGAGCAGAGCTGAAGGAACTGAAGCAGTCAATTAGGGAACTTAAAGATGCAATAAAAAGTATCAACAACAGATTAGACCATGCAGAAGAAAGAATCTCGGAGGTAGAGGACAAAGCTCTTGAGATAACACAGATAGTTAAAGAGGTAGACAAGAAGAGAGAGAAAGCAGAACATTTGCTGACAGAATTATGGGATTGTATGAAGTGTTCAAACATACAAGTTATGGGGGAAGAAGAATGCCCCAGGGGAATGGAAGCCATACTAGAGAATATTATAAATGAAAATTTCCCAAATATCACCAAAGATCCTGACACTCTCCTTTCAGAGGGATATCAGACCCCAGGTCATCTCAACTCTAACCAAGCTTCCCAAAGACACATTGTGATGAACCTGTCCAAAGTCAAGACAAAAGAAAAGATTCTGGACTACTTTTTCCAGCTACGCTGCTGCGGCTGCCGAGGAGAAGAATGGCATTGAAACAGATTTCTAGCAATAAGTGCTTTGGGGGATTGCAGAAAGTTTTTGAACATGACAGTGTTGAACTGAACTGCAAAATGAAATTTGCTGTCTACTTACTATCAAAGGCAGAAACTGGAAAGCACCCTGCACTATATTGGCTGTCTGGTTTAACATGCACAGAGCAAAATTTTATATCAAAATCTGGTTATCATCAAGCCACCTCAGAACACGGCCTTGTCGTCATTGCTCCAGATACCAGCCCTCGTGGCTGCAATATTAAAGGAGAAGATGACAGCTGGGACTTTGGTACTAGAGCTGGGTTTTACATGGACGCCACTGAAGATCCTTGGAAAACTAACTATAGAATGTACTCTTACATAACAGAAGAGCTTCCCCAACTCATAAATGCCAATTTTCCAGTGGACCCCCAAAGGATGTCGATTTTTGGCCACTCCATGGGAGGCATGGAGCTCTTATTTGTGCTTTGAAAAATACTGGAAAATACAAATCTGTATCAGCATTTACTCCAATTTGCAATCCAGTTTTCTGCCCTTGGGGTAAAAAAGCCTTTGGTGGATATTTAGGACCAGATCAAAGTAAATGGAAGGCTTATGATGCTACCTTTCTTGTGAAGTCCTATCAAGGTTCTCAGCTGGACATACTAATTGATCAAGGAAAAAAGACCAGTTTCTTTTGGATGGACAGTTACTTCCTGATACCTTCATAGCTGCCTCCACAGAAAAGAAAATCCCTGTTGTTTTAGATTATAAGAGGGTTATGATCACAGCTACTACATCGCAACCTTTATTGCTCATCACATCAGGCTTCACGCAAAATACCTGAATGCATAAAAAACTTCAGGGTTATAAAAGATGTAAAAGAAGTATTGCCAACTACAGAAAGATTTCAAAACATTGGATTTTATAATGCTAAAAGATGCTTTATTCTGTGGTTAAATCACATTCTAAATAAAGATATAAAACTTCTGATT
>CAUYON010144927.1:0-24264 GCA_963573935.1 Arctocebus calabarensis
AGTTATTTGTGGATAACCATATTACTTGCAGATATTCTTAGTAGAGAAACTGAAAAACCCTTTAGTGAGAATTCAGAGTTTTCCTAAATAGGAAAAACTCATACAGTAGACCCTCCATAGTTGACCACCTTCCTATATTGACCATCCCCTTACGTTGACCTAATTTTAATAGACTGGATATGCACTACATGTACGTATCAGCATAGTAGGCCTAATTCCTTATGTTGACCACCTTTATATGCTGACCAGTTTGTTACAATCCCTTGGGTAGTCAGCATACAGAGGTTCTATTGTCTTTAAAAAACCCAACATTTTTCTTTTTTTTTTTTGAGACAGAGCCTCAAGCCTCAAGCCTCAAGCTGTCATCCTGGATAGAGTGCCGTGGTAAATTCCTGGGCTCAAGCGAGTCTCTTGCCTCCGCCTCCCAAGTAGCTGGGACTACAGGCGCCCAACACAACGCTCGGCCATTTTTTTTGGTTGCAACCATCATTGTTGTTTGGCGGGTTTGGGCTGGATTTGAACCCACCAGCTCAGGTGTACGTGGCTGGCGCCTTAGCCTGCTGAGCCACAGGCGCCGAGCCCCCAACATCTTTCTTATATACCTATAATAACTGGTTAGATGCTGTAAGACAAAAGGATCTTAGTTACAATAGCAAAACAGACATAAGTTGGGCCTACATATACCTTTAACATATCAAATTCATATGAAAATATTATAAAGCTTTACTGTGACAAGTATGGAGGCCTACTACTCAGATTCCTTTCAAGTGAGAAGCTAAAGCAGGGAGTGTGGTTAGCTTATAGACTCCAGCTGCAGCCCTTTTGGGACCTGCTGCTCTGTTCAAGAGAAATCACCTGGGCAGCTTCTAGACAGGAGTAAGCATGTCAGGATACGAGGGCCTGAACACTTTTGCCTCACCCTGGACTTTAGGCGATCTTTGTACCATAGCTTCACACTGGGTTGGATATGACTTTCTGAATCTATTTCTACTCAATCTTCCTTCTTTCCCTCTCTCCTTCCATAGGGGAGTGCTTCTGATCATTTTCAAATTGCTTACTTTATGCCTTGAAAAGGTGTATCAAAAAAGAATGTAAGCAGGTGGGGAGAAGATAATTGCAGTATATATAGTTGAGAAAGAACCCATGTCCAGAATGCATAAAGAACCCCTATAAATCAATTAAACAACCCCAGACAACTAAATAGAAAATGGTCAAGAGAGTTGAATAGGAACTTCACAAAGGAGGAAATCCAAATGGTCAATCCAATCAACATATGAAAAGGTGGTAACTCCATTAATCATCAGGTATATGCAAGTTAAAACCACAATGTATGTTCCCAACACAAAGAAAAAATAAATGTTTGAGATGATGAATACCCCAATTACCTTGATTTGATCATTATACATTATATACAGATATCAAAATATCACATCTACTCCCAAAATATTACGATTATATATTAATAAAAAAATTAAATCATAAAAAGAAAAGCAAAACCAAAAATCTACAATGTAATAATCAATATATACCCACTAGAAAGTCTAATTGAAAAAGAAAGAAAATGCAAGTCTTGGTGAAGATGTGGAACAACTAGAATTCTCAAACACTGCTGGTGGGAATGTAAATTGGGATAACCATTTTGGAAAGCTGTTTGGTAATATCTACTAACACAGAACACATGTATACCTTTTGACCTAGTAATCCCACTCCTACGCTTATCCTCAGAGAAAGAAGCATTATGTTGACTGAAAGATCTGTGTAACAATGAAAAGCCCTGCGGTAAACCTCACAGTCAAAAACTGAAGACCAGTTAAATGTCCTTTAACAGTAACAAATAAAGTATGATGGTTATGCAATGAAATACCAATGAGAATGGATGAATTACAAATGTAGCGATATGGATCAGTCTCACAATATAATGTTGCCTGAAAGAAGCCAGACCCCAAAGGATGTATACTGTACATTCCATTTATGTTAAATTCAAAAAGCAAGCAAAACTAAGCTTTGGTGTTAGAACAGTGATTACCCCTACAGGGAGATAGCAATTAGTAGGAATCATGAGAGGGACTTATTGAGCACTAGTAATTTCTCTTTTGATCTGGGTGCTAGGTATATGGTTATGTTCATATAGTGAAAATTAATCAAGTTGTACACTTAGGTCTTGTGTACTTTTGTATATATATTTTAAACTTTAGTAAAAAGTTCAAAAGCAAAAAGAAAATGGGGGAGCATGGTATACATGTAAAAACAAGGGCTGAGTGTGGTGGCTCATGCCAATATCCCAGCACTTTGGGAGGCCAAGGAGGGAGGACTGCTTGAGGCCAGGAAATCAAAATCAGCTTGAGCAACAAAGTGAGACCCTGCTTCTACAAAAAAATAAAAAAAATTATCTGGGCCTGGTAGCAAGCCAGGGCAGGAGGATGGATCACTCGAGCTCAGGAGTTCAAAGTAGCTGTAAGCTGTGATCACACCATTGCACTTAAGCTTTGGCAACAGAGGGAGACCATGTCTCTAAAAAAAAAAGTATATTGGTGACCGTAGCACAGTGGTTATGGTGCCAGCCACATACACCAAGGCTGCAGGGTTTGAACCCAGCCTGGGCCTGCCAAACAACAATGGCAACTACAACAAAAAAATACTGGGCATCGTAGCAGGTGCCTGTAGTCCCAGCTACGTGGGAGGCTGAGGCAATAGAATTGTTTAAACCCAAGAGTTTGAGGTTGCTGTGAGGGCAACATACTGAGACTCTGTCTCAAAAAAAAAAGAAAAAAAAAATATGTAGGCAGTGCCTGTAGCTCAGTGGGTAGGGCGCTGGCCACATATATGCAGGCTGGCAGGTTCAAACCTGGCCCGAGCCAGCTAAACAGCAATGACAACTGCAATAGAAAAATACCCAGGCATTGTGATGGGCGCCTATAGTCCCAGCTACTTGGGAGGTTGAGGCAAGAGAATTGCTTAAGCCCAAGGGTTTGAGGTTGCTGTGAGCTGTGATGCCATAGCACTCTACCGAGAGGGCCATAGTGAGACGCTGTCTCAAAAAAAAAAAAAAAAAAAAGTAGAGAGAAATCCCATTATATTTGAAGACACTATTGAGTATCAATGAGTGGTAAAATATAGTCTTCTCCTAATGACAAGTCAATAACAAAACTATTCAAAGCACATATGGGTAGAAATTTATCTTTTCTGGTGACAGGAATATAGTGTCCCTATAAAATTGGCAAATCATCCCATAATCCTTGAAAATCAGTGTCTGAAGTCTCTTTGAAGTCAGTTTCAAAGCATTTAATGGGTTTTCATTCAAAAAATATAATGTGTACTAATTGCAGTCTTCAATGTGTACTCATTGTTAAAAGTCAAATAGTTTTGCAAGGCTTATTATACATGTAACACCCCCCCACATTCTCTTGCCCTGTACCTCCTATCCTAAATCCTGATTCCCAAAGGCAAGTGTTTCTAATTCTTCTAACTAGATAGCATACCTTAAATGTTATAAACCAGCTTATTTTGTAAGTAACTTTTAAAGTAAATATTCCTTTTCCTTATGTCTTAATTTTCAATATAATTGATTTCCCACCAGAAGGCTTTATTACTTTTGTATCACTACCATCACATACTTTCCCATACTTTATCCCTCAACATAAACAAAATTATGTTTTAATTTTTACGATTATGTAATTATTCACAGTTAATCCATGGAATGTATTATGATTTCATTTCTTTTTTTACATAAAAATATTTTTGTTGACCTGTTTATCCAGAGGTAATAATTGACTTTTTCTTTTAGGGCCCCCTGACTTTTCTAGTTAGTATGAATCCTTCCCCAAACTTTGCAAAATAATTAAACCTCTTTCTGTCTGCACAACTCGAATAATTTTTTATATTGCATTTTATTTTTTTCTTGAAAACCTCTCTCCTTTGGCCATCTGTCTACCTGCTGTAATCTGGCCTGCTTATTTGCTAGGGCTGCTACAGCTGTTTCCTGAAATTTCCCTTCACCATCTCTGGGACTTTCTTAGTGGAACACATTTGCATTTATTTTTCCTGAGAAAGGGTGCGTGGAAGATAACATTTTATAAGACACCTCACTTTTGGAAAATATCTTTATTATACTCCAACACTACTTGAATGAGAGCATGGTGAGATTTAGAATTTTTGGTCAAAACAATTTTTTCTGAGACCTTAGATGACATTGGTTCCACTTGTAGCTTTCAGAGTTGTTGACAAGTCTGATTGATGCTATTCTGGTTCTATATCTTGCACAGACTTGTTCTTTATTCCTGGAAGCTTTTAGGGTCTTCTCTCTATCCCTGGTGTTCTATAACTCTGTGATTATATGCTTTGGTGCGGGTGTTTCTCAAGGTGCTGAGAATTTGGGCCCCTTTAAATCTAGGAACTTCTGGATTTTAGTTCTGGAAAAATTTCCCCAATTATACAAGGAATTAATAATAATTTCCTGCCCTTTATCTTCTCCCTTCTCTATGGAACTACATTTAGTTGGATACTTGGGCCAAGATTATTGCTCTAATTTTCTTACCTTTTTTCTTCTATTTTCCTTCATCTTTTCCTCCCTTCCAGCTATGCTTTCTATTTTCTTTTGGGAGCTTAGTTTTATCTTTCAAATTCCTTGAATTTTATTTACTTTTCTCATGCTTTTTAACTTCCAAAGCCATATTCCTCCCTTTTTGCCTTTCTTCAGTGGCATCCACATTACCTCATGGATATATCACTATCTTTTATTACTTTGAGGGTAGAACTTTTTCGAAGTTTTCTTTTGTTCTCTCTTACTCTCTTTTTTCTACAAGCTCCTTTTTCTTTCTTTCCTGATTCTTTTTTCATGTAAGAAATTTTCCTCAACTATCTAGTGATTTTGTCTTTTTATATTTAAAAGTGAAACACTAAAAAAAATGTATACACCTAAATGGTCTACTGGGCCCTTTCTTTGGTAGAACCCAAATATCAGAGACTCTAGGTTGTTCTTCTTGGGCTTGTCAGTTTCTCCAGAAGAGAATCCCCCATTATCTCATCTGGCTGTCAGTATTCTGGGAGCCAACGGCAAAGAAAAGAGATTTGGGGGGAAAGGGTGGGAGAAAGTAGTAAGATCTCAACAATCAGTCTATATATTTTCACTTAACTCCTGTTTTCAGACTACGGCCTATTCCCAACCTAAGTTTAGAGCCTTTCTGATTCAGTTTCTTCCATTTCTTGCTAGGCTGAGAAGGGGAAAGGAAAGGGTGCTAAATCTAATTATTTCTGAAAGAAATTTCTCCCATTAAAAGCTCTTTCCCTCATCCTTGCTTTCAGAGTTACCAACAGGTCTGCAAACACTGAGGAATGTTGCAGTACAACACTTGAAAGAGAGCATGCCACTTTCTCAAGAGTTGCATAGCTCAAACCAGCCCCCTTTGTGTTGGAATACCTCTCCATAGGCACTTACATTTCAGTTTCTCTGCTGTACTGTTATCAACCATCTATCAGTTTTCCAGCTTCTAAAAATCTGTTTCTACCTCTTGTGTGCTGTTGTCTCTCTCCAAGAGATTGTCTTTGTGTTTCTTTTTAAAATTTATTTCTTTACCATTGTTTTAAATGGGATTTAGGAAGAAGTAGATGTAAACATATTTATTTATTCAATAATTACTTATTAAGGACTCATTACGCGCCAGGAAGTATTATAGGTCTTGAGGGATACGAGTAAAACACAGAAATACAAAAAACAAAAAACAAAGAACATGCCTTTTCTCATTGAGGGTTCTTATTTCAGTTAGTGGAGATAGATAACATCAGTAAAAAATAAATACAAGTATTCCTTACCAACTGAACTTTTACTTAATTCCCATTTTCAGACTAGAGCCTACTCCCACTCAAGTTCAGAACATCCTGACTCAGTTTCTTCCATCTTTTGCTAGCGTGAGAAAGGATGTTATATCTGGTTATTACTGCCAGAAACTTTTATGCAATTCTCCCATTATAAGCCCTTCCCCTCAAGAATCGAAAAGATTTGGAAATAATTTTTGATAAATACTTTGTCATCTTAATTTCTGCTACTTTCTGAAACTCAGAAACCAAGTAGATTAGAATAATGTAGTGTCCCCCAATACTGTAACTCATTATCAGAATCAGGAATTTAATGTAATTAGATAACCAGGGACATTTGCATAGTGATAAAGCACAACAAGGAGGGATAAAGGGAGTCAGGTGGTCAGGGAAGACCGCTCTAATTACAGTAACCACCTAGATATCTGAGAAAACAGAAAGGTGTTTCATTCACAGGGAATCTAGTAAGTGAAAAGATTCTGAGATAAAAGTAAGGAAGTCAGTGTGGTCAGAGTGGACTAACCAAGAGGAAAAGTAGGAGGGGATGAAATCAGAGAGGATACCAGGAACTAGATCACATAGGACCTATAGACTACGATAAAAGACTTGCCTGTATTCTGAATGAGATGGGAAAACATTACAGGTTTTTCTCGGTTGAGTTTTAAAAATACCATTCTAACTGCTAGGTGTAGAACAGATTATGGTGGGGGAGACAGGAGAGAAACAGAAAGACAGTTAGGAGGCTACTACAATCACCCAGCAAAAGATCAGTAGCTTGACAAGATCTTTCAAGTCAAAAAGGTAAGAAGTAGTCAGGTTTTTAATTTTAAAAAAGTGCAGCAGAGGCTCAGCGCCCGTAGCTCAATGGTTAGGGCACCAGCCACATGTACCGAGGCTGGTGTGTTCGAAAATCCCATTCTTGGCCAGCTGAAAAACAGTAACAGCCTGGGCCTGCTAAACAACAACAATAACAACAGCCTAGGCTTGCTAAAAAACAAAAACAACAACAAATAGCTAGGTGTGTGGTGGGTGTCTGTAATCCCAGCTACTTGGGAGGCTGAGGCAAGAGAACCACTTAAACCCAAGAGTTTGAGGTTACTGTGTGCTATGATGCCATGGTACTCTACCAAGGTTAACACAGAGACCCTGTCTCCAAAAAAAAAAAAAAAAAAAAAATACAGCAGAAATACTTTATAGATGAATAAGATGTGGGAGGTGGAGAAAGAGAACAGTCAGATGACTGCAAAGTTTTTGGCCTAAGCAACTGAAAAATTAGAGCTATTATTTTCTAAGATAGGCCTGAGAAATGAGCAGGTTATGCAGGTTGATAGATGGGGGATGACAAGGAAGCAAACAGATTTTGGTTTCTGTCAATTTAAGTTTGAGAGATCTATAGATTCAAGTGGAGATGTAGCAGGAGCAGGTGGGTATGTAAGTATAAATTTCAGTGGAGATCTGGGCTAGAGATATAAGATTAGAATAAGTCACTGTAAAGACAACGTATAAAACCAAATGACTAGATGATGCTACTTAGGGAATAAGGGTAGAGAGAAAAGAGGTTTGAGTGTTGAACCCTGGATGACTCCATCATTTGGAGGTGAGAAATTTGAGAAGGAAAAATCAAAAGAGAAATAGACACAAAGAAAAATCAAGGGAGAATGAGATTTTAAAAGTCAAGTAAAGAAAGTATTTTAAGATGGAAGGAGTGACCAAATGTGCCCTATGCTGCTGACAGGTTGATTAAGAGTACTAAGAATTGATCATGGGATTTGGCAATACGGAGTCATTGGTTATAGTGAAGTGACTGCAGAAAAGTCCAACAGAAGTGAATTTAAGGCAAAGTGGAAGGAGAGGTTAGAGAGAATGAGCATTTGCAACTCTTTCAGAATTTCTCTTTCAAAGAGTTTTTCTTTAAAGAGAAGCAATAGCTGGAGGGGAATGTGGAGTAGTTACATGGATCTTTGTATTTTAGTTTGGGAGACAGATTTGTATGCTTACAAGAATAGTTCAGCAGAAGAAAAATTTAATGATACAGGATTTTCAGAAAAAAGAAGGGAAAACTGTAAAAATAAAGTACTTGAATAGGCAAGAAAGGATAGGATGAAATGCCTAAGTATTTTCTCTTTATTTTTCCATTTGTCTGGGAAGAAGGGTGATGGGAACACTGCAAAACAAACATTTAGAAACAAGTGTACATAAAGATTCAATCAGAACTACAAGTCCATATGAATTCTCAACAAGACAGTAAAAATTCACACCTTCCAAAGTGCTCAGATTTTTTTTTTTTCATTTGCTTTGATCTTGGATCTGATTCTTAATTAGCCTTTACTGAAAAAGATTTTTGATATATGGTCATTCTTGAGAAATTCTTCAATCACCAAACAATAATTTCAGTACCACAAATATTAACACAAGCCTCATAATTACTCCTTCATGACATTTATTTTTATTTTATTTATTTATTTTTTGAAACATGAGTCTCACTATGTTACCCTTAGTAGAGTGCTGTGGTGTCTTGGGTCATAGCAACCTCAAACTCTTGGGCTCAAGCAATTCTCTTGCCTCAGCCTCCCAGGTAGCTGGGACTATAGGCATTGGCCATAATGCCCAGATATTTTTTTGTTGCAGTTGTCATTGTTGGTTAGCTGGCCCAGGCCAGGTTCAAACCCGCCAACTTCAGTGTATGTGGCTGGCATCATAACAACTGTGCTAAGGGTGCTGAGCCCATTTATTTATTTTTAATTGATATATATTAGGTGCACATATTTTCAAGGCATATATGATAATTTGAGTAACATTCAGAAATAAAACAAAGTGAAATAAATGACTTTACTTCTATTTAAATATTTTTTCATGTTGTCTTCTACATAACTATTTATCCTCTCTTTCCCTTATATCTCTCTAATGTCCTATCATTAGCAGAATCTTTATTATTAAGATTGTATAAATCACGATGGACCTAATTTTAGAAAATAGTATCCTAGACTATTTTTATCAATCAATGAAAGAACTAGCTGAAACTTACCTTTTCATCAGTGTCCAATTTTAAATACAATCTTGGAGAGAAGAGTGCCTTTCATCCCCTATTCTTTATTCTGAATTTGCAGTGACTTTTAATTCTTTATGGATTTATAGAAATGTTAAATCAAAGCAAATGTAATCAAAAATGTTCTGAAAACAAGTAGTCATGACAATAGAAACAGCAGCTTCCAATGACCACCAGCTCGACACACTTGGAAAACCCAAGAATGTTGTTACAAAAGAAACAAAAGGGATGGCAGATGACTATAAATACAGATTTCAAAAAGTCACCAAGCTGGGCATGGTGACTCATGCTGTAATTCCAGCACTCTAGGAGGCCATAAGTGGGAGGATTGCTTGAGGTCAGGAGTTTAAAATCAGCATGAACGAGAGAGAGATGCTCATCTCCAGAGAAAACAGAAAAAATTAGTTGAGTATGGTGATGCATGCCTGTAGTCCCAGCTACTTAGGAGGCTGAAGCAGGAGGATCTCTTGAGTCTAAGAGTTTGAGGTTGCAGTAAGCTATGATGACATCATTGCACTCTAGCCAGGCCACCAGAGTGAGACTCTGTTTAAAAAAAAAAAAGGAACAGAATTCTACATTGACCAAACCAACAGCTAAATCGACATAGCATTGTGCAGAATTTTTTTTAGAGACAGAGTCTCACTTTGTCACCCTCAGTAGAGTGCTGTGGCATCACAGCTCACAGCAACCTCCAGCTCTTGGGTTTAGGAGATTCTCTTGCCTTAGCCTCCCAAGTAGCTGGGACTACAGGTCCCTGCCACAAGGCCCGGCTATTTTTTTGTTGCAGTTTGGCCAGGGCAGGGTTTAAACCTGCCACCCTCAGTATATGGGGCCAGTGACCTACTCATTGAACCACAGGCACTGTCCCTTTTTATTAATTTTTAAGATATTAGTAGTCTCTCCATTTATAATTATTCATTCATTGTTTCATAGTACTTTTACCACATCCAAAATATTCTAAACTTGGGTGAAATCGAAGAAATTGCCAACTGATAATCAGGAGAAAAAAACAGGAAGGAGAAGGACAGTATTTAATAAACAACATTTTAATTAGCCTAAAAACCATTGATACTTAAAAAAAAAAACGAAAAACTCATATGATTATCCCATATATTATCTATATATATCCCTGACCACGTTCTAATAAGTCCCTGAAATTCTACAGCAGTGGTTCTCAACCTTCCTAATGCCTCCTAATGCCACGACGCTTTCATACAGTTCCTCATGTTGTGGTGACCCCCAACCATAAAATTATCTTCATTGCTACTTCATAACTGTAATTTTGCTACTGTTATGAATCGTAATGTAAATATCTGATACGCGGGATGTATTTTCATTGTTACAAAAGAGTCGTGACCCACAGGTTGAGAACCGCTGTTCTAGAGATATGTTTCTCAGAAAACATATGACAGATGAGTTCTTGATTTTTTAATTGCATTGTGACTTAAATGCATTTCAACTCCCAAGTAGAAATAACAAAGGGACCTGGTTACCAATAAACTGAAAGAAATCTAAAGTAATCTCAAGTCAGTTGTACATTTAGCTTTATAGCATTAATAAAAATTTTTAGCATAAAAACTACCATTGTTTATTTTAGAAAGGGGCATATAACAATAATTAATTCAAAGATCACCTTATTATAATTTATTAATTCCATATTTTGCCAAAACAGCTTACCAGGTACAAAATATTCTGTTGGTGTAAACCAATGAAATTCCAAATGAAATCCCAAGCGAACAGCCTTCCAGGTGACAAGGAAAATCAAATAGAGAACGGATACCGTGCCTGTGGGAAAAAAATTCAGAAACCATCTATTATCTTTGTGTGTTTTATAGACCATTTTAAAATTAAGCTTTGTTTCCACATTTCAGAAATGTGGAAAATTATTACCCTCATTTATTATCCTCAGTAAAATTCCAACTAGGATCTAAAGAATAGAAACAAGCTTGTGAGTTACCAGAAAACAAAACAAAACATTATTTAATAGGCCTAAGAATGACTAGAAGAAGAAAATGCATATGTTGCTGAATGCAAAACTGCTTTATTTATGAGCCAAGATTAGTGAAAGAATACAAGCAGAAAAGTCCATTACAAAATTTTAAGGTTACATAAAAGAAAAAAATCCATGAAACTAAATTTTATTCTTTGTGTTCTTTTATTCTTTTTTTTTTTTTTTTTTTTGATATAGGGTCTTCCTTGGGCTAGAGTGCAGTGGCATCATTATAGATTACTGTAACCTCAAGCTATCCTCCTGCCTCACGAGGGCCCTGGTTACCAATAAACTGAAAGAAATCTAAAGTAATCTCAAGTCAGTCCTACATTTAGCTTTATAGCATTATTAAAAATTTTTCTTTGGGTTTTTTTCACTTCTGTGTATCAGAAGTGTTAGAAATATTTAGTAGGCTGAAAATCTGTCTAGTATTTAATGTAAGATGATAAGAAAGTAAATCATTCACAGTGGCTCATGCTTGAAATCCTAGCACTTTGGGAGGCTGAGGCAGGATTATTGCTTCAGGCCAGGAACTTGAGACTAGCCTAGACAACATAGTGAGACTTTATCTCTAGAAAAAAAAAAATAGAAAAATAAGCCAGGTGTGGTGGTACATGTCTATTGTACTTGAGAGGCTAAGGCAGGAGGCTAGCTTGAGGCTAAGAATTTGAGGTTACAGTAATCTATAATGATGCCACTGCACTCTAGCCCAAGGAAGACACTGTATCCAAAAAAAAAAGGGTAGTGCCTGTGGCTCAAAGGAGTAGGGCACCAGCCCCATATGCCGGAGGTGGCGGGTTCAAACCCAGCCCCGGCCAAAAACTGCAAAAAAAAAAAATAATAATAAAAAAAATTGGCTCAGTGCCTGTAGCTCAGGGTCTAGGGCACCAGCTACATACACCAGGGCTGGTGGGTTCAAACCCAGCCTGGGGCCTGCCAAACAACAATGACAACTACAGCAAAAAAACAGGCAAATGTGGTGGGTGCCTACAGTCCCAGCTACTTGGGAGGCTGAGGAAAGAGAATTAATTGCATTAGTCCAAGAGTTTGCGGTTGCTGTGAGCTGTGATGACACAGCACTCTACTGAGGGCAACATAGTTAAGACTATGTCTCAAAAAAAAAAAAAAAAAGTCAAGAAAGAAAGGTATTGAATGTGCATCATAAGCCAAAAAATCCATGAATAATCTAATACATAGATGAGGTTTTGATTGGGTAATACTATAGGCTAGATAGAAAGATTCCAGATTCCATTCCCAGGTATTTGGGCCCACAGGATAAAGCAGATATTTAGAATTTTTTAACAGTGTAGAAGTTAGAGGATTATTCTTCTTAAGGAATAAGTCCAGTCATTATGGAGTAGAGTCAGGAAACCCAGGAAGTTCACTGGATGCTAATCTCTCTAAAGAAGCTATGGTTTAAAAGGGTAAAGTACCAAAGAAAAGGACAAAAGCAGAATATCTTTACAGAGTTAGAGAATAATCAACCTGGTTGGAAGGCTGGTGATTGTTTTATCAAAATGAGCAAATCCTTCAATAAAGTTTATATTCTTTTAAAAGCTTCATTCCTTAGGAAAGTTGGCAAGCAAACCAGGAAACCACAAATGAGGTATATAAGCTCTATTGTGAGTTTGGAGATTAGCTAATTCAGAAAATGAAAACAAGACGCTGAAGCTTATCTCACTACAACTCTTCATTTTCTGCGTGTTTATGCCCGCTATGATGAATCCTGTGAGGCAGAGAGGCATAGAAAAATATCTTTACTTCTTCCTTGGTCTTCTGGAAACCCAAAGGCCACCTCTGATGGGTAACTTAATTATTTCATATTCTAGGCAGCCTATCAGGAGATCAGATCAGGAAGGTGAAATTCTATGGTTTATTTATAATTGTCAATTCCTTAGCAATGATATCCTTCATACTAGAGATGAGCTTTCACTAGGGGTTCCTTTCACTATCTTAAACAAGGTCAAAATACTCCTTTAGTGATTCCTGAAAAACAGAGCTCACAGAAAGAAGTCTGTTCTTTTAAAGAGGCAATAGTGTTCTATGAAAGAAAAAGCATAGAGGAGAAGAACGAAAGCAGAATAAACCTAAGAAGGCTGACCTACAGGACGATCTCCTAGACCAGTGGTTCTCAACTTTCCTAATGCCACAACCTGTACATACAGTTCCTCACATTGTGGTGACCCCTAAGCACAAAATTATTTTTATTACTACTTCATAACTGTAACTTTGGTATTGTTATGAATCGTAATGTAAATATCTGATATGCAGGATGTATGTTCATTGTTACAAAGGGGTCACGACCCATAGGTTGAAAACCGCTATCCTAGATTCAAAGTCAGATGATAATTCTGTCTTACACTCTTAAATAGAGATGATAGGAAAAAATATTTTATAACTTCCCTTAGTAAGTTCTAATGTTACCAATCCTTAGAATTGAGAATTCCTGTAATATCTGACTTGGTTAGAATGAGAAACCGAACAACTCATGTCTCAAAAAGAAAAAAAAAAACACCCACCAAAAAGAGACTTGAAATGGTCATCTACATTTTTCTCTGTGTCAAATTCCATAAAAAAACAAATAAGAACAAAAATCAGGATACCATATGAAGGAACAAATTAAACATAGGCCTGAATGTAACTTTCTCCTCAGTCAGACCATATTTCCGCACAATCCAACATATATTCTATAACACAAAAACTCAACTACTCAGTGCCATGGCTTACCTAGGATGTTAAATTTTGAAAAAAACGAAGGAGATTTGAAATTGAGCAATGGCAAGAGGAGTCCTACAAGGTAAAAGGGTACTGTCTTGGACTTATGCCACCACTTTTCAAACTGCTGGATTTCCGTATCATTGGCGTAGAAAATCATAGAACTGTTGTCAGGCTGGCCACCACTCCCGGCACTTGGACAAATTACTGTAATAGGAAAGCGCCAAATTAGAGAAGACCACCAAGAACAGAAAATGACCACCCCCGGAGTCTGATGCTTGCTCTACCACGATCTCAACTTTACCATGAGCACTAAGTTTCTCCTTCCTGGAAAAAAAAATTGAGGGTTATATATAGGTATATTAGGGATCTTTCAACTAAAAATAAATAAAAGTGAGAGAATCTTTAAAAAAACTTTGAGGTATTATCTTTCAACTCTACTGGAAGCTATAAAAATATCCCACTAAACATCCTTTGGTTCTACTACCCGAGAGAAAATATTGGACTGGATGATATTTGGTATTATTTATATAATAATGTAAGAAATACCATTCAGAGCAACTGTTTATTATACTAATAATTCACTCAAAGGCCAAAGAGCAGATTTTTGAACAATAAACAAAATCTACGTGTTTGAAATAAAAAGCAGACATTGAAATAGCTACCATAGTATCATACTTTTAATGAAAGCTTAAGAATCTTAAATTCCAATAATCCAAAATAATTCTGGAAGTTTATCATACTCAATAGAAACCTAAGAGCCAAGATGATATCCAAACAACTGGAAAGTCAGCAAAATGCATTTTTCTTAAAATCTGATTTACAAGTGGCAATTTCTTCTGCTAACAGATAGAATACAAATCATTCTTACTGTTTCTACTTTCAAAATAGAGCTTTTGCTAATAATCAGCTCTCTGTAAAGAACTCTTAATGATGGCAAAAAAATACTCATATTAGACCATCATCTTCATCACTTGTTAAAGACAAAGAATATGCATTGACAGTTGTATTTCTTATTTTATTCTTTATCCATTATTTGGCATGCCACAAGCCCAAACGTTTCATTTTCCTTCTCCTTCTTTCTTAGTCAGAATTTTAACATGTACTTTTTTCTTCGATGCTATGCACATAAAATTTTCTTATGGTAAACTATAGTGATGAAGAGCACAGGGTATGGAAGAAGTAAATGGCATAATGAATCCCAACTCTGCCACTTGATAGTTAGCTGTCTTTGGGCAAATTAACTTCTCAGTGTCTTGGTTTCTTCACTTGGAAAACAGAGTTAATGGTACCTAACATAAAAAAGGTCGGTGTAAAACAGTACATGCCTGTGCATAGTAAGTATTCAATACATGCTAGCTGTAATTATTACATTAATTGAAGTGGATTATTTCATAATCTATTTACCACACTCTTCAAACTAAACATTATCAGAGAAATCAAGAAGTGCTGGAATCAACATAAGATATGGCTATGCAAAGTAAACTGGCTTTGCTGATGGTAATCTCCAAATCATCTAAATGCAATCATGATACTCATTATTTTAATGATAAACTTCCTATTGGAGTAGAAATCCTTTAGGCAGGATTTCTATCAATTAACATCAGAATAACAAAAGTAAAATAATTTTTTCTTTTTTTTCTTGAGACAGAGTCTTACTTTGTCACCTTCGGCAGAGTGCTGTGGCATCATAGCTCATGGCAATTTCAAACTCTTGAGTTCAAGCAATTCTTTTGCCTCAGCCTCCCGAGTAGCTAGGACTATAGTGCCTGCCATAATACCTGACTACTTTTAGAGATGGGGTCTCGCTCTTGCTCAGGTTGGTCTCAGGCAATCCACCCACCTCGGCCTCCCAGAGTGCTAGGATTATAGGCGTGAGCCACTGCGCCCAGCCTAATTTTCTCTTTTAAGACAAGAATGTTATTGGCCCTTTGAAACTTCTGAGGTAAAAGATAGGGTGCAAGAGATTTTAGCCTAATAATTCAAAGGAATGTGTGTGTATATCCATAGGAATAAAAGCTAGTATTTCACTCATTCATTTTCTAGGGTTGACAAATGATAGCTTTAATTAAGGGGCAAAGTAAGACACTGACTAGGAAACATTGGAATAAATATACACTTCCTGAGAGAAGGGACTTTTGTCTGTTCATTATTATATCCCTAGAGCCTAGAACAGTCTGACACATAATAGGCTTAATACATGTTTAAAATGAATTGTCCTCTGAGAGATCAGTGTATACCTCCATCAACATGACATCAATTTAATAGCCCTCAACCCCAAATATATAAAACCTTTAGGTCATGTTCAAGGTTAACAGTATAACTGTTAACAAGATTACAATAAATTTTATATTAATTTTTCCTATGACTGCCACCCTAGTTTAAATGCATAGGCCACAAGGATTTATTTTTAGCAAATTAAAGAAAACTCTTGTAATAAATTATAGATTTTTCTGCGAGCCAAAGCTTCCATTTATTTTTCCATATTTGCTTACCAACCTCTGTTCATTATTAGGAAATTAATTATTTAAAGGTTATAAATATATATAGCCTACATATTAGTAACTGAAACAGTAAATTTCTAAATCTAAGTTAACAAACTGAGAACTGTGCTCCTGGACATCTAATACAACTAACAGTGATCTAGGTTCTTGAAAATATTTATTGATTTTTCACAGGCACTTATGGATACTACTGGTAAAATTGTAACTTGTATAATATAAATTAAATATTATTTACTTCACATTAACATAACCATTTTTGGAGGCCTTTTAAAAAAACAATTATCAATTTAGTGACCAATTTAGTAACAGATTAATAAACATAATAACTTTGTAGTAATCATTTACCTAAAATAATGTCATAGGTTCTACCCTAAATCCTTTCTGGAGCAAAGTAGGGAATAAAGAAACAAAATTCCAAACTACTTACCAGGGTTGCTATTATTGGTACTCAATATAGTATCTGTGTCATTAATATGATGAATAAAATCTAAAAAGTAAGGAAAAAATATAAGGAAAAAATATAGTTTAACATTGATTATAAATCTATAATTCTCTAAGGTCTTTTATTTATAAAAATCTTTCTTTTTCTTTCTTTTTTTTTTTTTTTAAATACAGGGTCTCATTTTGTCACCCAGGCTAGAGTACAGTGGCATTGATTATAACTCACTGCATCCTCAAACTGCTGAGCTCAAGCAGTCCTCCTGCCTCAGTCTTATAAGCAGCTAGGATAACAGGTGTATGCTCCATGCCCAGGTTTTTAACTTCCTTTTACTTTTTTTTGTAGAGACAAGAGATTCAATATGTTGTCCAGGCTGGACTTGAACTCTTGGCTTCAAGTTATCCTCTTGCCTCAGCTTTCCAAAGCGCTGGGATTACAGGCTTGAGCCACTGTGCTTGACTTATAAAATTATTAATACATGGCATTTACCATGTAGTAATATTAAGTAGTACAATGAACTCAAACTACTTCATTGATAACATAGCTTCTCTTCCTATAGTTTTCTTCACTTATGGGAATGATAATATCATTAGCTTCATCTTCTCACTGTGAAAAAGTTTTATGATTAAACACTAAAAAAAGGCTTGGCACCTGTAGCTCAGTGGCTAGGACACCAGCCACATACACCAGGGCTGGCGGGTTTGAACCAGGCCCCGACCTGCTGAGTTTGAGCCAGGCCCCAGCCTGCCAAACAACAATGACAACAACAACAACAACAAATAGCCGAGTGTTGTGGCGGGCGCCTGTAGTCCCAGCTACTTGGGAGGCTGAGGCAAGACAATTGCTTAAGCCTAAGAGTTTGAGGCTACTGTGAGCTGTGACGCCACGGCACTCTACCAAGGGTGACATAGGGAGACTCTGTCTCAAAATAAATAAATAAATAAATACACACATACATACATACATACTAAAAAAAAATTACTCATAATAATGAATCAATGGTAGTTTAAAGGCCTGGAATAAAGATAATGCATACATTTTTTTTTCTAATTTATGTAAGTATAGTTATATCTTACAGAGAGTAAAGTTCTAAAGTGTACAAAAAGGGGAAAATAGCAGTCATACGCAGTTAAACTTATGTGGAAGAGAAAATCACCTAACTTTTTTACAAAGTACAGCCATTATCAAGGGTATGTTAACTATCATGCTCATAAGAACCACTAAGTTAGACTAAAGGAAGTAGCAAAGAAAAAAGCATAGGGAGATACCTGATATGATAAAATCTATAGTGAATGAGTAAGAATGCATTTACTCACTAACCTGAGGTTTACTGTCTTCTGTTTGTTATTAATCTTTTGTAGCCTTAAGAAACATTAATAAAAATATTAAACTTATACAAGATGGTAAAAGATGCTGGGTTATGTTATAAAGTTGTGCAAATAAGTTATAAGGTTTTAAGGTCATAAAAGTTAGTCAAATAAATATGTGAATTATTCATCATCAACATATGCTTCTCAAGATAGACTATGAGGGTTCGGCACCGTTGGCTCAATGGGCTAAGGCGCCAGCCACATACACCTGAGCTGACGGGTTCAAATCCAGCCCAGGCCCGCCAAACAACAATGATGGCTGCAACCAAAAAAAAAAAAAAAATGGCCAGGCATTGTGGCGGGTGCCTGTGGTCCCAGCTACTTGGGAGGCGGAGGCAGGAGACTCGCTTGAGCCCAGGAATTGGAGGTTGCTGTGAGCTGTGATGCTACGGCACTCTATCCAGGGTGACAGCTTGAGGCTCTGTCTCAAAAAAAAAAAAAAAGATAGACTATGAGAAGTAGAGTGCTCTGGGCTTTTACACTATCTCCAAGGGTTACTTGTGATTAAAGATCAGAAGTTATGAATCTTTATGTAGTTTCTTGATGCCAAAGGTTAGTAAGATCTTGACACAAAGTATACTGGGTGGGTTAGCATCTCCCTCCAAATTCGTGTCCACCGGGAATCTCAGAATATGACTTGGAAATAGGGTCCTTGCAGATACAATAAAGTTAAGATGAGCTCATACTGAATTAGAGTGGACCCTCAACCAATGACTGGTTTTTTTATTGAAGAGGAAAATGTGGACACACACACACACACACACAGAGAAGACAGCCACGTGAAGAAAGAAGGAGAAATTGGAGTGATGTAGTTACTTGGCAAAGAATGCCAAGGATTGCCAGCAACCAATAAAGGCTAGGAAGAGGGAAAAGAGTATTCTTCCCTAGAGCCTTCAGAAGGAGCAGGACTCTGTTAACACCTTGATTTTGATCTTATAGCCTCCCATAATTATGTTAAGAATAAATTTCTATTGTTATAATCTTCCAGTTTATGGTTATTTGTTATTATAGTTCTGGAAACTAATACACCAAGGCTTAAGGACAGCACAAGAAAGAAAAACCATAGGCCAAGATCTCTTATGAAAAGAAACAAAAGTTCTAAATAAAATATTATTAGTTCCTGCCCCTCCAAAAAAGCAAACTCAATCTAGTAGTAAGGACTTAAAAATATGTACATCAAGACTAATCAATTAGGTTTACCCCAGAATATAAAAATACCTTAAATGTTATAAAATGTATTCATTTAATTCATTACATTAACAATTTAAAGAAGAAATTCTTCTCCCTCTTTTTTTTTTGATAGGGTTTCACTCTGTTACCAGGGCTAGAGTTCAGTGACCCTAATCATAGCTTGCTATAGTCTCAAACTCCTGTACTCAAGTGATCCTCCTGCCTCAGTCTCAGTACCTGGGACAGGACACCAGTGTGTGCCACTAGGCCCAGCTAATTAAAAAAAATTTTTTTTATAGAGATGGGATCTTGCTATGTTGCCCAGACTGGTCTTGAACTCCGGACCTCAAGTAATCATCCTGCCATGGCCTCTCAAAGTGTTGGGAATTATAGGAGTGAGCTACCATACCCAGCCTAAACAGGAAATTTAATCAGATCTCTTGATTATCTCTTCATTATCTCAAAAGATGTACTTACTTGAAAAAATTTAACCACATTAGAAAAAATTCCTAAGAAAACAAGAGCCAGGAATGTCTTTAAATTACTAAACCTGGGCAGATACAGTGGCTCTACATATGAAATTCTTTAGCAACAAACACCAATGGCTTTCCTAAACTTTTCAGTTATACTAAAATTCTGTAAATAATACTTAAAAAATCTGCTGGGTTATATAAATATTTTATATTAGTACTTTGAAGGAATATTATTCATTTAAAAATTAATGTTTGGAAATGACCATGATATACACATTGTATTTGAGATCACAACCATAAAAAACCAACTGAATAAAATATGTCTATTTTCCAGGATTACATACATTACTTCTAACTTTATTTATCCCAAGTCCTATAATTTGAGGCTGTAACTAAAATATTATAGTAGTAATTGTCCTTGGAAGGAACTATGTTAAAGTATACAATATGGATACTTACTAAAAAGAAACTTTCCAGTATTAAAAAGGAAATTAGACATAAGCACCCAATAAACTATCATTGCTCCAATCAGAGACACCAAGGAGAAAAGGAGACTTGACCACTGCCCAAAGGAGCCAAAATAATATCTGCAGACATCTGGATATTCCCACAGAGTTGTATCCACTGAAGCTAGATAAAGATAAAAGAAAGAAAGATATTATATGATAATAGCAATTAAAACATTATAGAAAATACACAAAAAATATAGATCAATGAAATAATACAGATAATCTGAGAAACAGACTATAACATCATAATTTCTCATAATTAATGTAAGCAAGCGATAAACCAAAGTTAGACAAACCCTTCAGTAAGGGACAGAAAACATTACTTAATATTTGGCATATCTGAGTTATTCTTATGAAGAAACCTAAAACACAGTGATGCATTCTGTAAGTAACACCCCACCCATCTCTCTGAATATCAAAGGCAGCTCAGTTCAGCTGAAAACTGTGAATTAGAGAAGTAAAGCTTTAGGTACAAAGTGCACAGTTGACACACATGTGGCACATATACATTAGTGATCTGCCTCAAGGGGAAATGCTTATTAATACTCATCATTTATTTTTACTGTGTTAAATCCTTACATATCATACTCCGTGATTTCACTACTCTGTAGCAGCAATAAAGTGTTAAAAAGCCCATCAGTGTGATGACACACATTCCAGTAGTAAATCCAGCCTGTTTAAAAATAAAAATATAGAAGAGTATATATCATCAGGTAAGCATAAATTTATATGCAACCATGTTACCCTAAATAGTCATGAGAAAAACCTGACAACTCAGTGAAAAACTAAACATAATTCATCAATTTTCTTTAATGAATTTTATGTAGATTTATTAAAACCTCTATTACAAAACTTACAATATAAAGAGAAAAAATTATATTCACCTGTTTTATGCCCCAAGGAATACTTAGTATAGATGTTCCCATCATGGTATTCCAAATCATAAAACTGAAAACACAGAGTAATAGCAATAAAAACATAGAGTTTGAACCTTCAAATATTTTAATATGAAACAAAAATTAAAATACTAAGCAATTTTCATTCATTCACAGTTTATATCATGCTCCCAAAAGCAGTTTTACTCACATGGTTACTAAACTGGTGTTTTTACCGTATCCTTCAGTGTAACTTTGAAGTTTATAAGCAGAACCCAATGGACTATACACATAGCACTCTCCTGGAGGTGGAACTACATGGTCTGGGGCAAGCTGGCAAAGAAGAAACCGAGAGATGTTAGAAGCAGTAAATGTGCAAAATAGCTATTTTCTATACATCAGAATACCTAGTCTCTAGATAGGTAACATAACAAACAAATAGTACACATACCTGATTAGTGAATTAAAAAATTCTTTTCCAAATGTAGTAGAAAATCTAAATAAGTAAGAGTTTAGGCTACAAACACAATAAACTGTCCATCTAACATAAAATTACTAGATTTTCAACTGTCAAAATGTTTTTCTCTTCATTTTTACAAAGAAAGGAGGAAGTAAAGACAGCAAAAACTGAGATTAAGGAAATCTAGATGGAAGAGTCTGGCCTGAAGTGAGGGCAATTTCAAGAACCAAGTGGTAACTGAACTCCCATATAAGGTAAAAAAGAAATAACAGACAATTTACAAAAATGCTATGGTAGCAGAAGAATAAAATGAGCTAACATGGCATAAGGGAAAGTTAAAACAAGGATTTTTAAAGATGGAAGACTTCAGTATGTAAGCAAAAAGAAAGGAACCAATAGACACAGGTTGGACACAAAACCGAAAGAGAATAATTTGATAGGTAAGTTTCTTATACTCATAGCTCCCACTGGGTGCCCATACGTTTCTCTCTATCTTCCTATTTTGGAGGAGAACGCACAATGTTCTAATTAAACTTCTTCCCATCTCCCTAAAAGCAGTTCTTTGAGAGGAAGTAATCCTTAAAGACATAAACTAGTATAAATCAACAATCTTTCATATTTAGTACCAGTTATGTAAATCTACAATTTTGTGCTAGGTTTAGTGTTCAAGATAAAGACTACCTTTGTACTAGGTGTAGTGTTCAATATATAGATTCTAACTTTGAGAAGCTTACATTCTAGTTGAAGGACACTTGAAGCAATTGTATAAGGCTAGAAGATAGACTACAAATTAAGTGTTTAACTGTGAAGCAAACTATGTATCAGGAATGACAAAAATAGCAATAATGGGGATAGCTGTGGAAGGCTTCATGGAAGAGATGGAATATTAGGCTTCGGTAAGAAGACAGGATATAAAATGGTACAAAAAGAAAAAGTGTCAAGTCCTCCTCTTTTTATGCATACAACTGGTGGTGTCTTATAGGCAAAAAAAAAAAAAAGTCTTGAATGCCATGCATGGTATGGCTTTGGAAACAATTATTTCCTAGAGACACAAAGGTATAGATGGAAATGGGGCTGCTACCTTCTCTTTACTCTCAGTTCTCTTGGACCTGGATTGTGTTGTCTTCTCTCATGGGGTAAAAAGAAAAAAAGGATTCAACTATGTCTATATTAGGCAGGAGAAAACCCAATACAGCTAGCAAAGTAAATTTAGAAAAAATGAATATTGAAAGTCATGTGAGGCAGGATTAGAAGATAAGAAGTGGGGCCATGCACAGTGACTCGTGCTTATAATCCTAGCACTCTGGGAGGGTGAAGCAGAAGGATCACTTGAGGCTGTGAGTTTGAGACCAGTTTGAAGAACACAGACCTTGCTTCTACAAAACATAGAAAAATTATCCAGGCATGATGGTGTACACCTGTAGTCTCAGTTACTTGGGAAGCTAAGGCAGAAGGATCGCTTGAACCCAGGAGTTTGAGGTTGCAATGAGCTATGATGATGCCATTGCACTGTAGCCCAAATGACAGAGTGAGACCTTGTCTCAAAAAGAAGAAGTGGTGAATTCTTAGGAGATACAGAAAAACTGGAGGATTGGATTCCACTCTAGCAGTAATCCAGAGCAGTACTTTGTAAGCTTGAATCGCAGAGGAATTTTTTTTGAGACAGAGTTTCACTATGTCGCCCTCAGTAGAGTACTGTGGTTTCATAGCTCATGGCAACCTCAACCTCTTGAGCTTAAGTGATTCTCTTGCCTTAGCCGTGGTTTCACAGCTCACAGCAACCTCAACCTCTTGGGCTTAAGTGATTCTCTTGCCTCAGCCTCCCAAGTATTCTGGGACTACAGGTGCCTGCCACAACACCCAGTTATTTTATTTATTTATTTTTTTATTTTTGGTAGTTGTCACTGTTGTTCAGCTGGCCTGGGCTGAGTTTGAACCTGCCAGCCTCGGTGCATGTGGCTGGTGCCATTACCACTGTACTATGGGCACCGAGCCCCACATAGGAATCTTGATGAAGATTTTGATTCAGTCTATAGTGAGGCCTGAGACTGTATTTTTACTAAGCTCTCAGAGATGCCTATACTGCTAGCCTGTGCAGGCCACCCTTTTATTAGCAGGGATCTAGCTAAATAATTTTTTCCTTCCTCATTTTAGAATAAAAATGTTAAAGTAAATGGGAAACTGTTCATAAATAGAAAGGTTTAAATAACTGTAAATACTCTACAAAGGCCTATGTTTTCATATTGACTGCCTTTAAAAATCTTTTTGGAAAAATAATTCTGAGTTTCTCAAAAAATGAGCATAAATCAATAATCAAAATGATTATATCACATAGGTAATTTTAGGTCACGGTTTATACAATTTTATTTCCTAGAGTCACCTCAGTGTCAGTTAACAAAAACGATTAAGCTTGGTGAACAATGCTAACTTAATTACGACACAAACAATGTATGTTCAGGTGTAGGCTCGCCAGCTGGTATCTCTGAAGTTTGCTTCCAAGAGTAGAGCCTGTAGAAGGTCTGAATTAGACTCACAAATACTAGATTCCCTCTATTCCCCAAGAGGCTTAGATAATTCTGTTAAGGAACTAAAACTTTACCACAATTGCTTACATAAAAGCCTAAAGGGAAAAAAATGCCACAAAAAATTGGGGAAAAAGTTATCCCACTTAAAACATTTTGGAAATCCCTACTTTGGCCATGTAAAAGGGGATCTTAACATTTATTTCAGGGCTATTGTGAAGATTAAATGAGATAGCTATGTTCAAGTGATGCCCAAACCTTGTCCCTTAGTAAATATCTAATGAATATAGTTCCTTTCTTCTTATTATTAATACTATTTTTAAAAATCATACTTTCTCTCAGAATGTTCTTTTTTAAAGCTTTCAAGTTTCCGAATATCT
>CAUYON010144930.1:0-11834 GCA_963573935.1 Arctocebus calabarensis
ACCCACAACCTCCGGGCGCCCCTGCTTGCCCCACCCCGGGGCCGGGACAGGAGCCGGGTACCTTTCTCCTCAGAGGAGTCCCAGCCGTCGGGTCCCCCGGCCTCGAGCGAGCGGACGCTTCCCGGGCCGCTCAGCGCCGACCGCTCCTGACGCCAGGGGACGCCAGATTCCATCAAGACTCTCGACCTAACACCACGACTTTGGACGCACCAGAGACTTAGGTCTCCGGCTTCTCTGCTCTAGTCCGAGATGACGGCGACGCTGACCCTGGAGCCCGCGGGCCACTGCTGCTGGGACGAGCCGGTGCGCATCGCCGTGCACGGCCTGGCCCCCGAGCAGCCGGTCACGCTGCGCGCGTCCCTGCGCGACGAGAGGGGCGCGCTCTTCCGGGCCCACGCGCGCTACCGCGCCGACGCCCGCGGCGAGCTGGACCTGGCGCGCGCGCCCGCCTTGGGCGGCAGCTTCGCGGGGCTGGAGCCCATGGGGCTGCTCTGGGCGCTGAAAACCGAAAAGCCTTTCTGGCGTTTTCTGAAGCGCGACGTGGAGACGCCCTTTGCCGTGGAGCTGGACGTGCTGGACGGCCACGGGCCCGAGGCCGGGCGGCTGCTGGGCCGGGTGGTGCACGAGCGAGGCTTCTTGCGGCCCGGGGTGCGGAGGGAGCCTGTGCGCGCCGGCAGGGTGCGGGCCACACTCTTCCTGCCGCCGGGTGAGCCGAGGCTGTGGGCATGGTGTGAGCGTAGGTGGCCTGGGCTGCCGGTGGCCGTGCTGCTCCAGCTGGGGTTTGGTCCTGGAGCAAGGTCAGAAAAGCAGGCCTTGACTGCCAATAGCCACTCCACCACAACGGAGGATTTTGATAATAAGTTCTGCAGTGTGCGTTTACTTGTATTATGCCGTGAAATCTCTGCAAGGTGAGCGTTACTATTCTGCAGATTAAAAGCTAGTATCAAGGCTTGGTGCTCATAGCTCAGCGGTTAGGGAGCCAGCTACGTACCCTGAGGCTGGCGGGTTCAAACGCAGCCCGGGCCTGCTAAACAACAATGACAGTTACAACTAAAATATAGCTGGCCGTTGTGACAAGTGTCTGTAGTCCCAGCTATTTGGGAAACTGAGGCAAGAGAATCGCTTAAGGCCGAGCGTTTGAGATTGCTGTGAGCTGTGACGCTACCAAGGGCGACATAGTGAGACTCTGTCTCAAAAACAAACAAAAAAAAACCTAGTGGCAGATTGGTAGGTGCACTACTAAACACTCCCCTACATCAGCCACACTGTTCTTAGACAAAAAGCTCACCGTTAAGGAGTTTGTTGCCATGTTTTCTCTAGTGTCATGGGCACTTTTCTCCACTTCTCCATGTGTGGCTTTACTACAGATCATAATTCGACTCTGTGCCTTCCTCACCTAAAGCCATCTCTGGTTATTTCTAATTCCTTCCTCTGTTTTAAAATAGACGTCTGAAATGCCAGTACACACACATCCCCAAAAGGTTTGATTCAGATTCTTTTTCTTTTTTGGTGAGGCAGAATCTCACTTTGTCACCTTGGGTAGAGTGCCTCAGCGTCATAGCTTGCTGCAACCTCAGACTCCTAGAATCAAGGGAACCTCTTGCCTCAGCCTCCCACGTAGCTGGGACTACAGGCACCCACCACAACGCCAGGCTATTTTGTTTGTTTGTTTGTTTAGCAGGCCCAGGCTGGGTTTGAACCCATCAGTCCCAGGGAATGTGGCCAGCACCCTAACCACTGAGCTATGGGTGCCAAACCCCGGCTAGTTTTTTGATTTTTAGTAGAGAAAGATCTCGCTTTGCTCAGGCTGGTCTCAAACTCCTGCTCTCAAGCTGCCTACTCTTGTCACCTGCCTCCTCCTCCTCCTCCCAGAGTGCTAGGATTACAGGCCTGAGCCAATATGCCCCCCCAGCCCAGATTATTAATTCTGTGTCCAATCTTCAACAGCACACCGAGTTAACACTGTCTAAAACATGAAATTCCTCCTTCCACGATGTATTTATTCATTAACAAAAGACTTTGTTACTTAAAGATTCTTAAAATCTTGCCAATAAATTAGCATAGAATCATCTGGAGGGTCAAATCATCCGTGAGAATGTATTCTGTGTTTTAGATTTCTTTCTCTCCAAGGATCTTTGTATCCTTTCTCAGTGACTCAGGCATTTGCTCTCTTTCCTTTGATTATAGGAACCCACTAGATTTAGGATTTAGAATGGTGTGTAAAAGGAAAGCAAATACTTTAAATTATATACTGCCTTGCCTTTATAATTTCTGTTTTCTAGGACCTGGACCCTTCCCAGGGATCATTGACATCTTTGGTCTTGGAGGGGGCCTGTTGGAATATCGAGCTAGCCTTCTAGCTGGCCATGGTTTTGCCACATTGGCTCTAGCTTATTATGACTTTGAAGATCTCCCCAAGCAAATAGATGGCATACACCTGGAGTACTTTGACGAAGCCTTGTGCTACATGCTTCAGCACCCTCAGGTTCTCCCATGTCCTTTATTTAATCAGGTTCTCTAGAAACATTTCTACGAAGGGTGTCACCTATACTAGGTGCAGTGATGCTGCTCTTTTTTTTTTTCCACAAAGGAGATTTCTTTTAGTGACTTCCTTGGTTGAAGGTACCAGCTTTCAACCACTTATTTAGAGTTCATCAGATGGATTCATAATATAGTATTAATCATAAAATCTATGTGAAATTTAATTTAGTAATATTAAATCCCTTTGTAATCCAAATCAAACTTGTATTATCTTTGCATGCTTTCATTTTCTGATGTCAGATTATGTTCTCAGATTTTCATCAGCATTTTTCCACTCCTTTCAGAAGCTAAAAACTACTTATTTGGACACCTTAGCCTTGCATTATAATTATTTACCAGTATACATTGATGGGAATTGATCAATGATTCACATCTTGGAATGGAATTTTAAATATACACTATTGGATACACAACCATGTTAAGACTTGTATCAGGCCTACCTGAATGAGGCACTGAACTTGATAGGCTCCATGCGGCTCAGCCTTCTATAGTGGATGATCCTCTGGACATTATCAAATACGCCAAGGAGTTTAACATTTGTTGGCTATGTGTGGAACCAGATATTTAATACCTGGGAAGAAACTCCACTCATCTGTGGTTGATTCTGTTGTGGATAATTCCCAGATTCATTAGCTAGTAACATCTCTAGTTGCATTTCAGAAAAATATTCTTGCTTTGGATGAGTTTTTGACTCTTTTCTCTTCTTTTCTTCCAGGTAAAGGGCCCAGGTATTGGGCTTTTGGGCATTTCTCTGGGGGCTGATATTTGTCTCTCAATGGCCTCATTCTTGAAGAATGTCTCAGCCACAGTTTCCATCAATGGATCTGCATCTGGTGGAAGGAGAGGCATACAATATAAGCAGACCAGCATCCCACCATTGGGCTATGACCTGAGGAGAACCAAAGTAACTCTTTCAGGCCTCCTGGACATTGTGGATATAGGGAATGATATGGTTGGGGGGTGTGAGAATCCCAGCATGATTCCAATAGAGAAAGCCCAGGGCCCCATCCTCTTCATTGTTGGTCAGGATGACCACAACTGGAGGAGTGAGTTATATGCCCATATAGCTTCTGAACGCTTACAGGCCCATGGAAAAGAAAAACCCAAGATCATCTCTTACCCTGGGACTGGGCATTACATCGAGCCTCCCTACTTCCCCATGTGCTCAGCTTCCTTTCATATGTTATTGAACAAACCTGTGGTCTGGGGTGGGGAGCCTAGGCCCCATTCTAGGGCCCAGGTAGATGCTTGGAATCAAATTCTGTCCTTCTTCTACAGACATTTGGGAGGTACCCAGAAGAGAGCTTTCTCCAAATTGTAATGCATTATTGTTAACCTGAGAGATTCAAGGTCAGTTTCTAATCTTCAGTAACCCCATGTGAATCAGACGCATCATGGATAACATTCAATTCGCATCTTTGCTATTTATGGTGTATTTTAGGTAACTTGATTGAATATGTTTTGCCATTAATTTTACTAATATAAAACATGCTTGAATTTTCACCTGTGTATAACAGAAATATTAAAAGCATCTCTACTATTAAAAATTTGTGTTTTCTCCCTCTCTTTATTTTTTTAGTTAACATTTTAAGCCATAGATGAGTTTTAAAGCTGTTGACTTTCTCTGTCACTGTGAGAGAATGGTCATCCACTGTTTGCTTTTGAGCTATTGGTAGTAGGGTAGAGTTGTTTTTGCCAAAAGCATGGAGATAGATGGGTATTGATATAAGAAAAGGCAGCTGACCTTTTCATTCTAGAGGTCAGAGAAGATCCTTTGAGAGGAGAAGGTGGGGGCATCTGCCTCTAGAATACTTAAGTGTAACACTGTTCCTGGCATGAATGACTGTGATCTGTTTTCCTTCTCACTTCCTGGCTTTAATAATGGACCTGAGAAAATCATGGTAATCTTAGAGGAGTCATTTTTCCCTTTCCTTGTCTTCAGGCTACAATCATTGTATATTTGAAGAGAAAATGGCTGAGAATTTGCCAAAACTGATGTCAAAGACATCAAGCCATATTTTCAAATAGCACTATAAACCCCAGGCAGAATAACGCATCACAGTAAAACTGTTCATGGAATTTTTAAAGACATAGCTCCCAACAAAAAAATGCACTGGTCCAGATGGCTTCATACCAGAATTCTATCAAAACTTCAAAGAAGAGCTTGTACCTGTATGTTGGAGAAATTATTAAATAAAGAATGAAGGACTCTTCTTCAGCACATTCTACAAAGCAAGCATCACTTTAATACCAAAACCAGGAAAAGACCCAACTAAAAAGGAGAACTTCAGACCAATTGCACTAATGAATACAGATGCAAAGAATTCTCAATAAAATCCTAGCCAATAGATTACAGCTTCTCATTAAAAAGTCATACATCATGGCTCGGCGCCTGTGGCTCAGCGGGCTAAGGCGCCTGCCACGTACACCTGAGCTGGCGGGTTCGAATCCAGCCCCAGGGCCCGCCAAACAACGACGGCTGCAACCAAAAAATGGCCGGGCGTTGTGGCGGGCGCCTGTAGTCCCAGCTACTTGGGAGGCAGAGGCAAGAGACTTGCTTGAGCCCAGGAATTGGAGGTTACTGTGAGCTGTGATGCCACAGCACTCTACCCAGGGTGACAGCTT
This sequence comes from Arctocebus calabarensis, assembly GCA_963573935.1. NCBI lineage: Eukaryota > Metazoa > Chordata > Mammalia > Primates > Lorisidae > Arctocebus > Arctocebus calabarensis. The sequence goes on from CAUYON010144930.1 coordinate 5,167, forward strand.
GAGGCTCTGTCTCAAAAAAAAGTCATACATCATGATCATGTAGGTTTCATCCCAAGTATGCAAGGCTGGTCTAACATACACAAGTCCATAAACATAATTCATCATATCAACAGAAGCAAAAACAAAGATCATATGATCCTCTCAGTAGATGCAGAAAAACTGTTCGATAAAATTCAGCTTCCTTGGCAGTGCCTGTGGCTCAGTGGGTAGAACGCCATCCCCATACACTGAAGGTGGTGAATTTGAACCTGGCCCTGGTGAAACTGTGACGACAACAACAACAAATAGCTGAGCGTTGTGGTAGATTCCCAGCTACTTGGGAGGCTGAGGTAAGAGAAGCACCTAAGCCCAAGAGTTGGAGGTTGCCACAGCTTTCTACTGAGGGCAATAAAGTGAGACTCTTTTAAAAAAAAAATAATAAAATAAACAAGATAAAGAAAAAAAAGAAAAAAAAATTCAGCATCCTTTTCTAATTAGAACACCAAAGAATATAGGTCAACATGGCACATTTCTTAAAGTGATCAGAGCCATCCATGATAAACCCACAGCTAATATTATACTGAATGGAGTAAAACTGAGAGGTTTTCCACTTAGAACTGGAACTAGACAAGGTTGTCCTCTATCACCACTACTATTCAACACAGTGCTGTAATTTTCAGCCAATATAATCGGGCAAGGGAAGTAAATAAAGGGCACCCAAATGGGGGCAGAGGAGATCAAACTCTTTTTGTCAACGATATGATCTTATACTTAGAGAACTCCAAAGACTCAACCACAAGACTCCTGGAAGTGATCAAAAAATACAGTAATGTCTTATGATATAAATTCAATGTCCACGAATAAGTAGCCTTTGTATATGCCAATTACATCCAAGATGAGGCATAAATCAAGGACACAATACCCTTCAAAGTAGCTTCGAAGAAAATGAAATACCTAGGAATATACTTAAAAGAAGTGAAGGACCTCTATTAAAAAAATTATGAGGCTTGGCACCTGTAGCTCAGCGGCTAGGCCACCAGCCACATACACTAGAGCTGGTGGTTCAAATTCAGGCTGGGCCAACTACAACAACAATAACAAAATAGTCGAACATTGTGGTGAGCCCCTATAGTCCCAGCTATTTGGGAGGCTGAGGCAAGAAAAATCACTTAAGCCCAAGAGTTTGAGGTTCCTGTGAGCTGTGACACCAAGGGTGTCATACCAAGGATGACATAGTGAGACTCTGTCTCAGACAAAAAAAAAATTATGAAACCCTAAGAAAAGAAATAGCAAAAGATATTAACAAATGGAAGAAGATACCATACTCTCAGCTGGGAAGAATCAACATTTCTAAAATGTCTATACTTCCCAAAGCAATCTACAGGTTCAATGCCATCCCAATTAAAATACCAACATCATACTTTCAAGACTTGGAAAAAATAAATCTTCATTTTGTGTGGAACCAGAAAAAACCTCATATAGCTAAGGTAATTCTTAGTAATAAAAACAAAGCTGGAGGCATCAGCCTACCAGACTGTAGGTTATACTACAAGGCCATAGTGATCAGCATGGTATAGCATGACATAGACATCTGGAACCAAATAGAAAACCATGAGATGAAACTAACATCTTATAGCCCCTTAATCTTTGATAAATCAAATAAGAACATACACTGGGGGAAAGAACCCCTGTTCAATAAACGGAGCTGGGAGAACTGGATAACCACATGTAAAAGACTGAACCTGAACCCACACCTTTCTCCACTTACAAAAATTAATTCAACATGGATAAAAGATCTAAATCTAAGGCATGAAACAATAAAAATCTTCAAAGAAACTGAGGAAAACATTTGAAGGTATTGGCCTGGGAAAGACTTTATGAAGAAGACTTCTGTGGCAATTGCAACAACAAAAATAAACAAATGGGACCTAATTGAACTGAATAGTTTCTGTACAGCTAAGGAGACAACAACCAAAGCAAACAGACAACTGTCAGAAATGGAAAAGATATCTGCATATTATGAATCAGACAAAAGTTTGACAACTAAGATCTACAGAGAACTCAAATTAATCAACAAAAAAATAGAGCCAACGACCCCTTATTTCACTGGGCAAGAGAGATCAATAGAATCGTTTCTAAAGAAGACGAATGGGTAACAAACATATGAAAAAGTGGTCATCATCCTTAATTATCAGAGAAATGCAAATCAAAACCACCCTGAGATATCACCTAAACCCAGTGAGAATGGCCCACATCACAAAATCTCAAAGCTGCAGATGCTGGCATGGATGTGGAGAGAAGGGAACACTTTTACACTGCTGGTGGGAATGTAAACTAATACAACCTTTTTGGAAGGAAGTATGGAGAATCCTCAAGAATTCACATTAGGGTGGCACCTGTGTTTTAGTGAGTAGGGCACTGGCCCTATATACCGAGGGTGGTGGGCTCAAACCGGGCCCAGGCCAAACTGCAACAAAAAATAGCTGGGCATTGTGGCGGGCGCCTGTGGTTCCAGCCGCTCGGGAGGCTGAGGCAAGAGAATCACCTAAGCCCAGGAGTTGGAGGTTACTGTGAGCCATGTGACACCACGGCACTCTATGGAGGGTGATAAAGAGAGACTCTCTCTTTAAAAAAAAAAAAAAGAAAGAAAGAAAAAAGAATTCAAATTAGATCTCCTATTTGATCCTCCAATCCCATTACTAGACATCTACCCAGAAAAAAACACATCATTTTATCATAAGGACATTTGCACTAGACTATTTATCACAGCTAAATTTACAATTGCCAAATTGTGGAAACGACTTAAATATACACTAATCCAAGAATGGATTAACAAGCTGTGGTATATGTATACCATGGAATACTACTATTCAGCCATTAAAAGAGATGGAGACTTTACATGTTTTGTATTAACCTGGATGGAGGTGGAATGCATTCTTCTTAGTAAAGCATCACAACAATGGGGAAGCAAGAATCCAATGCACTCAATTCAGATATAAGGACAATTGATGACCTAGTACAAGGTAGGAGGTGGGAGAATGGGGCAGAAGGGAGAGAGAAGAGGGAAGGGAGTGAGGGGTGTGTCACAGTGTATGACACACCTCTTAGGGGTGGGATACAATTATAAGAGGCAATTTACCTAACAAATGCAATAAGTATAACCTGGTTGTTTGTACCCTCAAAGAATCCCCAAGAAAAACAGAAAACACATAGCTATACATTCTTTGACATTTCTTCAGCCAAGAAGAGACGTATATCCCTTTCCTTCAAGTCTGGATGGACTTGTGACTGTTCAATGAGTGGACTAGAAGTCATGCTATGTGACTTCCCAGGCTAGGTTGTAGAAGGCCATGAAGATTCCACTTTAGTCGCTAGGAACACCTGCTTTCAGATCTTGAGCCACCATGTAAGACATTTGTCTACCTTGAGCTTGTGATGCTGTGAGGAAGCCCCAAACACATGGAAAAGCTAACTATTGGCTCTCAGGTGACAACCTCAGTGGAGGTCAGCCTTTGAATCACCTCAGCCCAGGTGCCAGATACGTGAGTGAGAAAACCTCCAGATGATTCTAGTCCCCAGATGTTGGATTCTTCCCAGTGAAGACTTCAGATATCTGAGAGCAGAGATGGCCCAGTCAAGCTCTGTCATAGTATAGATTTGTGAGAAAAAGTTGTTCTAGTTTTACATGATTAGTTTTGAGGTGTGCTTCCATTCTCTGTTGTTGTGTAACGATCACCCCACCACGAAGTAGCTTAAAGCAATAACCAGGTATCTTCAAGTGTGCAAAGTGAACAGGACTCAGTAGAAGTGGCTTACTTCTGTTCCAAGTGGCAGTGGATCCCGCAGTTTGAGAAATTGGAGGCTCTACTTCCTTAGGAGGGAGGTTGGTGCTGGCTGTCAACTGGGACCTTAGGCAGCGATAACAGAAAACCTCTTCTCTTCTCTGGTGTTGCTTTGGTCATTGAATTTCCTTCAACAAATATCAAGAACCTACGACATAGCAGGCAGAATTCTAAGTTCCTGGCTAAGATGAACAAAGAGAAGTGGTTTGCCATCAAGAAGCATTTATTCTAGTAGGGGAGAGAAAATAAGTATTGGCTTTCAGGTGACAACCTCAGTGGAGAATAAAAAGCAGGATACGGTTAAAGCATGAAGAGGGGGTGATATTTTAAATAGGCTGGTCAGGGAAGGCATCTTTGAATGAATGATCTCTGAGCAGAGACCTAATGGCACATAGGGAGTGATTCATGCTCCAGGCTGAGGGGACAGTGAAGGCACAAGCCTACAGTGAAAGCCTGTGCTTGGTCTGAAGCCAAGCAAGTGAGGGGAAGAGGAGGAGAAACGAAGTCAGAGAGGCAGCCAGGGAGTGTGTTACGGGAAGCCTCTGGGAAGTAAAAGATAGAGAGTGGCATGATTTTTTAATTAATGTTTTGTTTATTTATTTATTTTTGAGACAGAGTTTCACTATGTCGCCCTTGGGAGAGTGTCGTGGCATTCCAGCTCACAGCAACCTCCAACTCTTGGTCTTAAGCGATTCTCTTGCCTCAGCCTCCCAAGTAGCTGGGACTATAGGTGCCTGCCTCAATGCCTAGCTACTTTGCCCAGCTACTTTGTGTTGCAGTTGTCATTGTTGTTTTAGCTGGCCTGAGCCAGGTTCGAACCCTGCCAGCCTCAGTGTATGTGGCTGGTGCCATAACCACTGTGCTAAAGGTGCTGAGCCTAATTACTAGCATCACTCTGGCTACTATTGGAGAATCACTTGAAGGCAGTGAGGCCAGTTTGGAGGCACTGTAATCTCCATGGAGGTGATCATCTTAGACTAGTCTGATAGTGGTGCAAGTGATGAAAAGTGGTCAGTTACATTCCAAAGTAAAGCTTCCAGATTTACTTCTGGATGAAATGTGGTCTGGAAAAGAAAGATAAGAATGATTCCAAGTTTTATTTTGTCTGTAAACCAATGGACAGACGGTTATGCCATTTATTGAAACAAAGAACAGTAGGAAAGAGCAGGTTTGAGGAGAAGCATCTAGGTTTCAGTTTTTGCCATGTTGAGTTTGGGTGCCTATTGGACATCCAAGTGAAGATATCTAAATACATAGACCTATTCAAATACATAGTCCTTGAATCTCACAGGACATACCAGGGCTGGAAGTATAAATCTGGGAGTTAGCAGTTGAAATCTGGGAGTTCTTATCAGTAACTTGAAGGTTACTAATAAGAAAACCTGGGTAGTAAATTGGTTGATAATGATTTTTTATTACTCCATGCCATGAATTCAGATAAATGAAATTAAATTTCATTTACATATGTTAAGTACTAATATGCAAAACGGTATCAGCTTCCCTTTCTAAGTTAGGTACCTGGATCAGAAAACATTTAAAACTCCTGGATAAAATGTGTTCTACCGGTGGCTCCTGTGGCTCAGTGAGTAGGGCACTGGCCCCATATACCAAAGGTGGCAGGTTCAAACCTGGCCTCGGCTGAACTGCAAAACCAGAAAAATAGCCAGGCGTTGTGGCGGGCACCTATAGTCCCAGCTACTTGGGAGGCTGAGGCAAGAGAATCGCCTAAGCCCAGGAGTTGGAGGTTGCTGTGAGCTGTGTGACACCATGGTACTCTACCGAGGGCGATAAAATGAGACTCTGTCTCTACAAAAAAAAAAAAAGAAAGAAAAAAAAATGTGTTCTAAAACCATCTGATGACCTGGTAAGAAAGAAAAGAGATTTTCAGGTCAGGAAGTGAGTAAAGGTTAGAATGCTGAGGTAAGTAGAGCACTGACTTGTTTCCTAAGAGCATTTGCTAAATCTAAAATTGATGAATTGACACACTTCCTTACATCATATCAGAAAATCACACTAGTAAATCATCACTACTGTTCTCAGCATAAAGAAAAGTTCAAGTATCAGAAGCCATCAGGCTGATAATGGTGGATATAAGATTTCCCAAATTTGAACTTTTTCTTGAAAACTCAAATCTCATCATTGATGACAATCATTGTCTCATCATTGATGACAAAGTTGTTAAAACAACAGACTTACTTGCTTCCCTTTTGGGAAAAGTCTGAAAAATACTCAAGCCTTAATGTCAATTCTATCAAGTGTATTGGTGCTCTGGGAAAAAAGTGTCAGAGTTCAGCTCACAAGTCAATTACGTAAGTGCTTTTACCCAAGATAACTATCATACTGCAGTTGCAACAGAAGTGCTTTATGTGTACTCAATCCATTTCTCAAACAGAATACTAAAAAGGCATGTACTCAAAGGAGAAGATTTAATTACAGCTTCAACAAGAAAATTTGTCATTGAAATTACTTTTTTCCTCTTTTTTGCCAGTGGTGGTGGTAGGGAATATAATGATCACAATGCACAGTTGGGTGCCACTACCTTTATTCATTCTAAAGCATTGCCCTTTGACCCATTCTTGCATCAGTGCAAATGTCAACACAATGACAAAGGCAAATACTATTTTGTCCCGGCCCGCGGGACGCGGTTATTCGTGGGGGCGAGGGGGACCGAGCCTGAAAAGGAATGGGCGAGAAAGAGAGAATGAGACCAAGCAGGTTTCTTGTCAAGGTCGGTTTAATGGCGGCGGAAAGCCAGTTTTTAAAGGTTACAAGTGAGCAGGGGGAGGAAGGGGCGGGATAAGGGAGCGCGTTGTTTGCTGATAGGCAGGTTTGAAGTTCCGGCTATCG
>CAUYON010144932.1:0-29831 GCA_963573935.1 Arctocebus calabarensis
AATTTTTGGGGGATTTCCTAGCACAATAATTAAGTAAATGAGATGAACGATATATTAAAAAGTGTTCTGTAATCATTCCTAATTATGTATTAAATAAGCACATTGCACCCCATAAATGCATTAATGTATAAATAAAAAAAAAAAAAAATAATTTGGCCCTCTACGGAAAAAAAAAAAAAAAAAGAAAATCTGCATTCAGAAAAAACGTCAATTAGGTCTCTCATTAGCATTGAGTGATGATATCAATATTCAGTTTTCTCTCAGATCGGATATTTCCACTTTCTTACCTGTACTCTCAACATTAATTTTTTACATTATTAAAGGACATTGGTATTTAAAAAAAAATAAATAAAGTATTTGTTAATTAAAAAAAAATTGTTGGGGGACTCAGTTTCACTTGTACAAACCACAAACAATTATACCTACTTCGTCAGATAATCATGCAATGTAAAGAAAAAATGTACCTACAAATGTTCACAATGTCTAAAATATACAAATGTGAATTCATGTTATTATCATTGGTGTTTGAGCAAAGTTGAAGGGGTTATTTATGATTCACTTATAAAAAAGGTTAAATCCATATGTAATATACTTGCACACACCGCTGAACCAAGGTCTGCACAAGAGATAAATATGTATAATAAAACAAGTCTCCTAACAGCAAGTAGCTTATATTCCTCAGTCTCTAAAAAGAGGTATCATAGTCAATACCTTATGATCTAGGAAGAAACATAATGATATAAACGCCCAGATGTATAATGATCGGGGGCAGTGAGAGTCACAGAAAAGTGAAGAGAAGTTGTGTTCCACATAAAACCAATCGAATTCAATTTTAAAAGTATTGAGCTAGCAAATGCACAATTCTGTCCCTGCCTATGTGAGACGCCGTATGGTCAAAAGGATAAAATTAATTGCATATGATATGATCAGAAGAGCTCTATGAAGTAGCTGACTAAAATTTAATGGGACTTTAGGAAAGGAAGAGGTGAGAATGAGCTGAGTGTTCACAAGTCACAAAGAAAAGAGGAGACTAGAAAGTTACCCTGAATCAAGATTCTAGGCATGCAATGTCTCGGAAGACGGACAGTGGGAAGAGGGAAGAGAAGCATAGAGCATGAAATAAAAGAGATTATGAGATTTCTTTGGAGGCAACCCCTTTTTACAACACTGAAAATCCATTGAGGGTAAGCAAAAGGTAAAGTTGGAAGATGGCACACGAACGTAAACAACGCTGAAAAAATAAAGAACTTCAGTAAGTTCTCCTAAAACATAGGGTGTCCCTCTTTTCTAGGAAAAGAGAGATTTAGGGAAGAAAAATTGTTACAATAGCAATATCATCTTGACTGCTTGATCAGCCACGAAAACTAAGAATTAATAGCTCTTTCAACAATTTAGGTGGAATTAGAGACCATTTTCCTAAGAATCTCAAGAATAGAAAAACCAACACCACATGTACTAGCTATTAAAGTGGAATTAACCAATGGGCACACATGTGCACAAAGGAAAAGAAAAACTCAGTGGGAATGAACTGGGGAGAGAAAATTCGAGGGGAGGGACAAAAACTTACCTTATGGATACAATGAACTCTACTAGGTGTTGGGCACACCTACAGCCAGGACGCAAGCATTACAGAAGTGATCCATGCAACCTAAAACATTCGCACTCCCTTAATATTTTGAATTTTTATTAAAAAAAGCATAATTGTCTAATTATTGTGATAATCTTGTTTTGTTGCTTTATATTAATGTTTAAATTTTAAAATGTAATTCTTCCCTTTTTGGAAAGAAATATGGAGAACCCTCAAAGAACTCAAGCTAGACCTCCCATTTGATCCTGTAATCCCATTACTGGGTATCTACCCAGGAGGAAAAAAACTTTTTACCATAAGACACTTGCACTAGACTGTTTATCGCAGTTCAATTTACAATCACCAAAATGTGGAGACAGCCTAAAGACCCACCAATCCAGGAATGGATTAACAAGCTGCAGTATAAATTAACCATTGAATACTATTCAGCCATTAAAAAGATGGAGACTTCACATCCTTTTTTGTTAACCTGGATGGAAGTGGAACACATTATTCTTACTAAAGCATCACAAGAATGGAGAAGCAAGAATCCTATGTACTCAATTCTCATATGAGGAAAGTTGATGGACTAGTACACAGTGTGGGTGGGGGAAGGGAGAGTAGAGAGAGGGAAGGAGTGGGGAGGTGGGGGAAGGGAAGAGCAAAGAGAGGGAAGGAGGGAGGGAGTGGGGGAAGGGAAAAGCAGAGAGAGAAAAAGAGGGAAGGGAGTGGGGGATCACAATGTGTGACACACCTTTTGGGGATGGGACACAATTATAAGAGGGACTTCACTTAACAAATGCAATCAATGTAACCTGGTTCTCTATGAATCCCTAACAATAAAAAAAAAGGAAAAGAAGAAGAAAAAAAATGACTTGCAGAGTCAAGCCTCACTATTTTATAGTGTGTTAACTGGTTTCAGAGACAATAAGTAGGCAACTCATATAATCCAGCCAGTGACAGAACAAAGGTATCTTGACTCCTAGGAAAATGATTTCTCCCCACAAACATACTTTTGACTACTATGCTGTGAATAAAGTTTCTTTTCCATCAACCTCTCCCATCCACCCTCAAGTAATGAAGAGGCAACCTGAAACAGACCACACTCAGACTGTCATGCTGGGCTAAGATGTACTTTTCCCACTGGAATGACTGTATCTGAAGTGTCTCCATGTACAGCCCTCCTGGGGCACAAGGTGAGCTTTCAGCCATCACTGGTCTTTTGGCCCAGATCAGTTGCCCTTTCCCTGGACCCTCACACCCAAGGCTCATGTTATCTGGCACTGGCTCCACCCTCCATAACTATGGCCCCTGAGAGGTAGGCCTTTATCCACGGCTTTCATTCCTACTGATTCTTTATACTTTATTTTCTCCCCATGTCCCTTCAAGTTCAGGATATTAACAGCTATCCCATTGTTGATTAACTTTGGTTGACTCCTGACTTCAAGCAGTCTTTTCCTTAAAGACTCCAGCTGAACCATCGGAGTGGAATTCTGTTTCACACTTGGATACTGACTGAACCAGGGTTCATATAGGAAAGTTTAACATCAGCCAGCCCTGTATTTTAAATACATATGCACATAATCATTAGTCAATTAAATCTAGCTATTCATAGAATAAAAAGATTAAATGAGAGGTTTAAAGACTAAGTCAATGTTTCCAGATGGGCTTAATGTCAAAATCCTCAGGCCTTCTTTCTTATTCCATTCATATATATTCTTTCCATATGCACCACATTCTTTTTACTTCCCGAAACTTTCTTTTATCTTTTTTATGACATCTTTATGAATCATAGATCTGTCATTTGTATGTAGAACCTCAGTCTAAGTTTAGCATATGTGGTGATGTGCAAATTACACAATTCCCTGTGTCTTCACGCACCACACAGCCTCACGTCAGCTCAGAGAAGTTTTCAGAGGACCACCCAGGACTTCTAACTGCCCACATTGTAACTGTTTTTGCAAACTGCCTACATGTCTACAAAATGAATTTCTGATGAATTTTCCATCAACCTCTTTTACCTAATAATATAAGGTAAAATAATCTATAAAATATTCAGACATAGGAAACCCCTTTCACAGCAGAACTCTCTGATATCCGAGCCTGTGGAAGCCTGGTTCATTGGAAAATCAACACTCTTTTTTTCTATTGTATTCATTTAGTTTTTTAAAAAAATAATAAGAATTGTTTCATAATGTACAACGGGAATATAATGCTAAAGTGAGATTACATGTGTCTCACTGACATAGAAAACCTTTAAATAACAAAAAAATCCAAAAAACATTTTTGTTCAGCCTTTTTTCTTCAGTCCACCTCCTGATAACTTCTCAGACAAGGGGTAGAGGTGCACTTCATTGTGCACGTGAAGCAAGAAACCAGAATTTCCATCCGTAATCTTTCCTGAACTATAAAAATGCATAAGAAGCAACTTCTCTGAGCTAGCGTTTTATCTAAGAGAATTTTATGGCAAATTTGTGGAAATCCACTCCAAATTTTTAATTCTATATTCTGCATACGAGTTGGGATTTTTCTCTTCAACATCCCAAGGGAAGGCGTATGGGATTCTCAATTTCATAGGAGGAAATTGTCTGGGACAGAGAAGGGACAAATTGACTGACAGGAATGCTGCTTTGAAAGCTTAGTGACACCAAACACTTACATCACTACTTTGGCAATACCACATTTCATTCAGAAGGTTGTGGGGAATGTGTGTGTGTGTGTGGGGGGGGGTTCCACACAGGGCATGAGAGAGCATGCAGCCTCAGTTTCATTTTGAAGATCTTCCCCAGACCAGTTTTGTTCCCTCTGTACCCTTTCCCTAAGTGAAACTCTTTGAGAAAATGCCCCCCAGTTGTCCTTAGACTGGAATATGAAACTACTTGTGATGTCCAAGGGAATTTATGCTCAACATTAATCTCAGGAAATATGCAATTACTTCACCATCATTTAATCTGTAATCCTTCCAAATAGCTGGTAAATTTTCTCTGAGACAGCTGTTTTTCTTGGTTTTTCAGCCATTAATTTGACTACATTGAGTCATCTGTGAGCCTTTTTATAGTGATCCTTTTTGTTTCCTTCTGACCATCTTTTCCAATTGCTTTTGCTGCCATCAGTAGATGGTATGTCAGGGGCCCCCTTTTCAATCTTGTGGAAATACTCTTTGCCATTGGGAATTCAAGGAATTCTGGCTCACACCTTCTCATGCCTACTGGGGTAGGAAATTAGGGATGACTACTTAATTTTGGAAGAGGGAAGAGGAATGTAACATAGCCCTGTCTGCACAAGAATTACTTTTAGGATGGTCAGGTGCAGATCCAGTTGAGAAGAAGGATCAGAGGAAGCTGAGTAGAGTTGGTCACGAAGAGAGTCTTTGTCAATATTAGTTCTTTAGTTCTCGCTCTCTCTTTTCAATTTCTTTTTCTCACTCCTCTTCTCCCCCTCTTAATCCTAATGCCCTCTTCCAAACCACTTCCTTGTGAAACTTTTCCATCACGACAGCTGAGCCAGACATTAGCTAAAGCTGGAAAAAATAGATTCTGTTTAGTAAATACTGACATTAAGGGAAAGAGCTACACTCTTCTTAAAGAAGGATTAGGAGTTGTAAAAGAAGAGAGGAAGGGGGAAGAGGCAATCATGGAGGCTTGAACAGAGAAAAGAATGTGAAAAATGATAAAAGGCAGGAAGGGGGATTGTCCCATGCCAACTGGCACCTACTGAATTTAGGCTCCTACCCTCCAAGAGCCCTGGGGTCAGGGGCCCTGTCTTCTGCTGTGGACTGGAATAAACAGTGAATTCATTTGACAGCCTTGAGTTATCACAAGCATGCTCTTTAAGGGGCAATGGGGTCATCCTCAGGAGATAGCCTTGAAGTGCTAGAAATTATGTGAGTACTGGCTTAAGTCTGTATGGGCCAAGACTGAGGCCTCCTTGAGAAGAAGGCCCAAAGAAGCAGAGTAGAAATGCTCAAGGAGAGAATTTGCATTAACATTTTCCTTCTATTTTGTCATAGAAACTCAAGCTCTGTATTCATCCTTTGGAAGCTAGTAACATTCCAGACAAAGAAACTTGTTCCTGTTAACACCCTTGACTCTCTTTAGCACAACTATGCTCATGTTCTTCTGAGCCTTCTCCTCAACCCAGCCTCAGCCATGGCCTGTAAAGAAGAGAGAAGTTGCTAACTTGGTTCTGAGCAGCTTCTTCCCAACCCTCTTTTCCATTTGCCTTGGCTGTCACTACCTAGCTGAAATTCTAGCCTTCAGGAATGAGTGATGAGGGATCCAGGTGGGTTCTTTCTCATCCCCAAGTTGCACCCCTTGTAACAAGGCTGTCAATTGATCTGTAATAGGTATACGACCTTGACACAGTGCTGCTCTTATTCACTGCTCTCCTACGACACACACAAACATGTGAAGACCAATATCCCAAATTTTTAGAAAACAAGTATAGATCCTAAGACAATAAAATGCTCCTTAATAATGAAATCTTCACTAAACTCATAGAAACATAGTTCTTTAGTAACTGAAAAGAGTTAATTTCCTAAAATCCTTTGAAATTGTATAGCCAATCATTCACTTTATGAAGATTAGTTATTAAAAAGGAAAATACAAACCCTATCTCATTCATTGAAAAGTGTGAGAGATCATCAAGGGAAAAAGTATTTGGGGGATTAAAATCTTATATATAAGCAACTTTCATGATCACTAATATTAATAATATATAAAAGTTTTCTATATCTTATTATTAGTAGTGAAATATTAAAGTTAGTTATTCATTATCCCTTTGTTCAGCACATGATAGCTTTAGATTTTCTTTCATCAAATCCTGCAGCAAGATATTCATTTTTGTGTAGGGTGCAGGAAATATACATCCTTAGAAATGTTTTTATTTTATAGGGGCTGAGCTTCTATCTGAATGTTAGTGGCTATTTGATATATGTTTTAGAATTAATGATTTCCTCTATAATCTTCCCATAATCCCACAAATTAATAATAGTTTGATTTTAAATAGGGACTATGTAGGAGCATCATTTTTAAAGTACTCGTCTATGCTAAAGAGACATTTTTAACAGCTTTCCCTAACACATGGGGTTATAGAATCTTAGCTCAGCCAAGGGTGACTTTAGATCAAAGGGTTTGTTTTCTGTCTTTCCACAAAAGGTCCTCAGTTCATCTTTTCTAATAATCTCAGAAATGCAGACCCAACTGGCTGGTTGACTTTCATAGCTCCCAAGCTTTATTGAGAGCTCTATTCTTACTCTGTCATCTGTTTTATTTCTCCTTTCTATTTCTAGTTCCCTCTTTTTCTAATTATTCCCCAATAGAAATGAGTCATGATTTGGTGGAATTTAAATGCTCTCAGCCATGGAAAAGCAAATAGAAATAAATCCTGGGATAAATGTTTCTGCTGAGTGGAGTTATGTAACTATCATTCTGGTCTCAAGCACCCCTGGGCAGGGACATGGGAAAGGATTTAGCAAAAGGCCGAGACAGGAGCTTTAATATTTGTTTTTATAAAGAGATCTGGGCTATAATGTGCTGATGGAAAGAAACAGAGATTATTATTATGGGGCATCTGTTCCCTGCCCATCCACCTGGACTTGCCTTGAGCCCTTTATAAAAAATGGCTTAAGACAAGAAAAGAGGTTACCATTTCCAAGAGACCATAGGCAGGAATATTATTGTTTCTGGACTGAGGTGCCAGAAGGCAATGTATTGGAGGGCGGGTAATTCCTTCTTGTCTGCACAGAACCCAAGGACATCTCCAGTCCTTCAAAGACAGACAGCTTTGTATACATCCCTGGACAGTACCCTGGATGTGTGCATTAAAGTTCTTATAATATCCCCCAATATGGGCTTTGCTGCCAACTACATTGGTGCTGTACTTCTAACAGCATCATGGAGGAGGCAGAAAAGAAATAGAAGAAGGTGACAGGTGCCATCTGGAATTACAGATAATGACAGGTGTACGATCCCCACAATGCTCTGCTGTCAGCCTGCAGAAGTCCCTCAGAGAGCTGTTGGAATGCGCATGTGCAGCTGAAAGTAGACTAGAAATGTGGGTTTACAGATTAATACCATTTCTTTCATCTGTATATACAGGTTAAGCCTGGAGATATTCAGGTAATTAACGTCTACAAACAAAGTGGGTGCAGAGTTGGGGGAGATTACTCTATTTAGTACGTTCCCATGTGAAAATTAGTTGGATCCTAAACTTTTATACAACTTCTCATTAACATGCCTGCCACTAGTTCCAATTTAAGTAATTATTGAAAAAAAATTAAAAATTAGGGACTTTAATTTTTTTTTAAAAAGTATTCAGAAAAATTGTCAGATTTTGAGTAGCTACTAAAAAATGGGAAAGTAAAGACGGATATTTGTTGTAGAGACAATTTTCTGATTGGAAAGGTCTGCTCAAGGAAAAAGAACTTAGAAGGGGAATAGAGGTTCTAAAGAAAGACCTTGCATCAGAGGAACATGGCTTCGGATTGACTGCTTTGGAGAAATGTTTAAAAGACGTTCTTATTGATACCATCAGAGTTCTTCTGGCCAGGTAACTCTCAATAGAGTTAAGTAAAGAAAGGAATAACAAATCAAAGAATATACCATTTGATAACTTTTAAATGCCAGAAAAGAAAAAGTTTGTTACATGATTTTAGAACGGGCACTACAATACTTATAAATCACTGCTGTGAATAGGCTATGATGTTAAAGAGCCCACTTTCTGGAGCCAGATGGCCTAAATTAAAATCTTATCTTCATCAGTTTCTACATGAATGAATGTTCTAAATTCTTAAAAACTCATTTCACTGAAGAAATATACAATCATGATTTTTTTTAGATAAATGGACATACTTTAGAATTTAAAATGATTACTTTATTATCATCCCTGAAACATCATCTGTACTATATTCATTCTCACTCTACCTAATAAGGAAGAGACAGAACAGCCCATTTTCATCAGACTTATTTAACTTATATACAGTGAAAAAACTGGAATGTTTCTGAATATTTCCACTAGACACAATGAGGAGGGTTTACAGACGAGATATTTGCAGCAATTCAGAAGTATCTATTGTTGGGTGATGTCATGTGTGGAAGCACTACTCATCTGCCATTATGTGGGAAGGAACAGTAGCTTGTGGCAAACAAGATCCTGAAACTATCAGATAGCCATGGTTATGAATCAGGGAAGGTGGAATTAAGCAAATCATAAAAGCAGATGTTGGAGCTAAGTCAGGAGTCAGTACAAGACCTCACAGAAAGATAGGATGACTCATGGTTCTGTGTCTCCTAGAAGACTGTCCAGCATGAAAAACGTGTTGCCAAATGGAATGTCTGCTCCAGGACGGTCAACTAGATGGACATGCATTTTCCAGTGGACATTTCAATAACCAAGACCAAAGCAAGGTAGAAAGATCCAGGAGGCCTGGGACACGAGGGGTTACAAAAGATTGCGGGGCGGAGAAAAAAGATTCTGTAAAGTTTCCTTCTTTAGATTTGCATGTTTTCCACTATCTATTATTATAACTTATACTACATATATTAGCTGGGTCAAGAAAGGAGGGTATTTTCCTGCTCACAATAAAACAAAACGATTGCCTCACATTTAGAGGAAAATTTTACCTATGATCTGCCTTCAGTCCTATCAAAATACTAAATGTTATGGAGTGGTCACAACATTCTGATCAGTAAGCTGAAGGACAGATGTGCATTGCTAAGAGATTTGTTTGCCGAGGGACAAAGCTAGGGTTAGTCTTCTTACCCTCATTGCACAGATGAGGAAACTCGAGTTTCAGGAAGGAAGAGTGAGTTTCTCAAAATAACACAGTTCACACGTGTGGGTTTGTGAATTCAAATCCAGGTCAGCCTGCCTTCCTCTTGAGTGCTTAGACTTCACTCCAAAGCTATTTTCAGGGCAAGCCATGCATTTTTGCAATGACAGTAACCCTTCGTGCACCTTGAAAGCACATGGGAAACTTATAAATCCCAAGTCCAGACCATTCCTAGATCTTACCAATTCAGTAAGATCTCTGATGTGAGACTCGGGCATTTGTAAATTTTTCAAGTTCCCTAGGTGATTCCAATGTGCAGCCAAGGTTGAGAACAACTCTCATAGATTCCACTCAAACAAAATTTCACAGCTTTGAATTTTGCCTTTCACATAAAATTGTCAGCCATGGTTCCATGATCACCTATTTTCATAAATGAAAAAAATATTTTTATCGAACATTTCTGTCCAAATTTACTTCTAATTATTCTCAAAACCCTGAAATGCTCCTAGAAAGACTTAATCCAAATGCTTTTTTCTGACTATCATTTTATGTGATAGTCCATTATTTTTCCTTGATAGCTTAGAGTATTTCCATAATAAGCAAATGTACAATTCTCTACATCAAGATGATTTAGGATTGGATATTTGGTCCAAGTGTGTCTAAGTTTGAATACCAGCTCCATCAACAAGCTTGGAGTACTTAATCCCTTTGTACCTCAGTTTCATCATACATAAAACGGGGTCAACAATGGTACTTAACTTGTAGACTTGCATTAGAATTAAGTTACATTTAAGGAATTCCTAGAACTCAATAAATTTTGTTTATTATGTTGTTATTTTGTATGTGACACAGTAAAGCATGAGAACAAGTTTCCCCATCACATACATACCCACTAATCTAATTACATCTTACATACCCTTCCCAAATTTGAAAGGCCATTTTTTTTTCTCAGAGCTAAACATTCCATTACCCTCTTTTCCTTACTAGAAAACATGTTCTGCAAGCTTCTTTTACTTTTGCTATTGAATACGATCCTAACACTCGTTCTGGATCAATTCTCCTAAACCATGATTATTGCTGACAACCTATTTTATTATCTAAGTGCAGCACTAGAGAAATTCTACTCACTCCTGAGTAGACACAGTAATAATTAAGGCAAAATATAAGTCTGATATAGCATATGGAGCTGAAGTTTGTTTAAATCTGTATCACTTTATAGGCTGTCTCTCACCAGCTTAGAATTTGAAGACTGACATTAGCAAGCCTTCTTCCAGCTTGTGTGTAAGAAGGACCTTGCTGGGGATATAGCATTGAGGTCTCCGGCTTTCTGGAGTGTCCAGTCAACAGAATCTCAGCTTTCAGCAGCAACATAAAACGAATATCATAACCTAAGAAGGTTTTTCAGTTTTGTGAACACTGACACATATATTTGGTAACTGTGCTCTCCTTTTCCTCCTGCTTTTCTTTTTCCTATAGCTCTCTACCTAAAATCTATTGACATTTTTTGAGTGTCAAAATGTGTTCTGTACATTTTTCCTCATCTCTATGCTGCAGTATATTTCACTTAAGCCTTGGATTCTCTTCCTTTTACTATTTATTTCAACATATGTTTATTTTATGTCTAAGAGCTACATCTTTCAAAGAAGGCCAAGAAAATTTAAAAAGAGAATGCAAATTGAATCTAATACACAGAAATGATTGGTTGGCTCCATTTCAGGAATTGAGAAAAATAACACAAATTCCAACGAGAAATAGATAGGGATATGCAGAGGGCTGGTCGAATTCTAGAGGCTGTCTACACATTTCTAAGTAGAATTGAATGGATGAGCCAGGAAAGTCCAGAATTTTTGTGAAGCATAATATCATTAAGGCCATTTAATAGCTGAATGTGTAACACTGTCTGAGAGTTCGGATGGACCTGTCTGTTGAGTGATATCTGCTGAGGCAGTATTTGTACAGAAGGTCAGGATGAAGGTAGCCTGCTCAGACCTGTGATGGAGGTAGCATGATATTCTCACAGTCTAATCTCACACAGAAGTTTTTTGAAGAAAGGTGGAGAATAAAGCTGTCTATTACTGGGAAATCAACCATTTGGCATTGGGGAAATTTGTCACACATCATAAATGAGTACCCAGAAGTAAATTGTGCACATTTGGAAAACACATCAAACATTAAATTGGGCCTTTGTGTATTAACACATACTGGTAACTTTAAACACTTCTTAGAACTTGCAAATTTCTCCACATAGCATACAGTGAGTAACTTGGCTATTTAACATGTTCAGACAAGGGACTATCATTTATTTATATAAGAGGTGCAGTCTTTATTTTATAAATGCAGCATAATTCTCCTAATTTTATAAAAACTAAACTTGTGCCTGTTCTTTGAAAGTACACATTTGTATCATCTCATGAGAAAGTCTTAAAATCTGAGAACTCCTGACAAGTGGGGGTGAGGGAAGGGGAGAGCAGAAAGAGAAAGAATGAGCGAGAGGTGGGGAAAGGAAGAGCAGAGAGAGGGAAGGAGCGAGGGAGGTGGGGTCTTGGTGTTTGCCAAACCTTTTGGGGGTAAAACATGATTGTAAGAGGGATGTTCCCTAACAAATGCAATCAGTGTAACCTGGTTTCTTGTACCCTCAATGAATCCCCAACAATAAAAAAAAAAAATCTGAGAACTCCAGTATTCACAGCTAAAATTCCCAGTGAAAGATATTAGGCACTGAAACCTTTACACTAAACTATAGCCCTTCCAGAATTTATACTGCATGAACAGGACCCAGTACTTTTATATTCCAAACAAAGATGGATATAATATACAGTTATACCAGAACACAGCTGAATTGTTAATAGTAAGCCTATTATTTTATAATGTAAAAAATTTAGAGTCATGTTAAAGCTGGGGAAAAATAACACCAGTAACTCTGCAGTCTTCAAATATTTCAAGTAGTGTGACCTGCTGAAACAAACCCCTCAGAATCTATTTTCCGCAAATCCAAATGAAATATTATCAAACCTCTCTTCCTCATAGAATTGTGAGATCAAAATGATATACTGCAAGTTGTATAAATATGCACCACGATGTCATTATTATTAAAATTTCTATCCTAGTATAAAACAGCTATTTGATGTTATGCCAAAGACGTTTTAACAAAGCTTCACCCAAAATCTTTTAAGCCATAATTATGTAAATATTATAACCATTTTAAGATTTTGTAAAATTATTCATTTTTTAAAATTTACTTTGCTTACCTTATAGATATCAATTCGTCAGTCATTTTCTCATATGGTGTGCTCAGAAATTAGATACAGATATGTGGTTTTTAAATCCCAGCAGGAGTTAAGATACTAACATTTTCCTACTAAAAGAACATATTTACATGTGGAAGCTTTATTTTAGCAATTATGATTTGGTTATCTTTCAATACCTTCATTTGAAGTTCTTATCCCTCTCAACTTACCAACAAAGAAACTTAAAGAAGGCATCAAATACCTCCAGTTTCTAATTCAGCTGCTTTGCACGGCCCCACAGGGACGCTCAGATCCTTTGCTCATTTCTCTGCTGTTTTTCAGTATTTGTAATTACCTTGCTTAAGGTTTTCAATTGCCCAAACAAAATTTTTTCTTCAGTGCAGGATAAATGGATAAGCAGTCTGCAATTAACAAAGGCTGATGAAACAACGTCAATTTGTTGCTGATGGTTTACAACTTTGAACAGCACCTCTCCAGAGATGCATTATTCTCTTGGTCTTACCTCTTCATACTGTTTCTCTCTCTGCGCTAAACAGCAAACCCCTAAGGGAGGAGGCCAAGATCCTGTGACCAGCTCTGGTCCCCAACTGTGTGAGCAGAGCAATCAAAGTTCTTGTCTGGGTCACTGGCTCTGTCAAACCAAAGTTACTATGTCATTGCTTTCTCCTGGATAATTCAAGGATGTGGCCCTCAAATCACTTCTCAAGTCATTGAAAATGTAGATGTTTTCTGATATCTCATTGATAATCATTCTAGATAAACTTGAAAATGTGCTAACCAGTGGTGGTGGTTTCACTTCAATAAATTCACTCCCTAGCCCAACACCATAGTGAAAAAGACAGGAATTTAAGACTTTCACTAATTGATTTTCATTTTATTCATTTCTTCCATCATTCATTTATTAGAACATTAGTAACCACATAAAAATTTTTATTTTTACTTCTCATCCCATAGCGTTTTGTTATTATGAATCTCTGCCTAGCTGTTTATGTTGCATTTTTCCTTTCATCGACCTTCAAAAATTCCACTCCTTCCCCACCCCTGTGGTACTCACACTGATGTATTTCATGTATGTCCTTGTAAGCTATCCTGCACAAATTAGTTTACCTGTACATACGTCTGTGATGCTTCTGCAGTGTAATTTACATAAAATGATTGTTCTTTTTTTCTCTCAAAATACTGCTTTGGCAAGATCTTTTTATTGCAATATGCAGATCTATTTGGTGTCTTCTGACCAATACACAGTATTACAATTATATCATAGGCATATCCTACATTTTATTACCTCTTATTCTGACATAACTGATTTAGGGAGAACTAAGCTGTGATTACAACACAACAAGTACAGTGAATCTGTTCTCTTCCCTAGTGGAAACTAGGAATAGGGCAGCAGCTGATGAGCTAGAAATAGGGCAGCCCTTTCATGAGGGCTAACAGCAGAGAAACCACTTCGTTTTGTCAAAGGGAGAAAGAGGAATGGAAATATCGCTTATTAGGACAACTTCAGTTGAAATAAAGTTAGGGAACAAAACCACTTCCCAAAATTAACAGGGGTCAATATAGTACCCCTCTAGAACTATGCAATCCTGCCTGCCATTGCTCTTCCAAGCTGTCTATCAAGTCATGCTAAGAGACTAATATTTTAGAGGACGAAACTTACTGACATTAAGCACCGAATGCTTCTTTCTCATTCTTCTTCATTTACCGTTTCTAACCTGTTTAGTATTTCATATCTCAACTTGCTGACCTTACCCTCTACACACAGCTTTACCCATGGGTTTTGAATCTGATATCTGACAATGCTCTGACAGGCAGCACATAATCTCCCCTTATGTATCATTTGCATTCACTTTTCACCGAGTTTCCATCATTAACAAGAGCAGAAAAATATAGATCAAAAGAGCCAAATTGATAGCAATGGACTGCCAAGGTTTGCAGGTATGAATGGTAAGATGCCATTCCCCTAC
Source organism: Arctocebus calabarensis (assembly GCA_963573935.1). Classification (NCBI taxonomy): domain Eukaryota; kingdom Metazoa; phylum Chordata; class Mammalia; order Primates; family Lorisidae; genus Arctocebus; species Arctocebus calabarensis. Next base: position 14,554 of record CAUYON010144932.1, read on the forward strand.
AAAGAAAATCCATGGGTAGTACATGCCAGATGTGATTAGCCTACTCTAATTTAACTAACAAAACTCCTCAAGAGATTTACTATGGGACACTGTATTTCATCTTTAACGCCCACATTGGACAATTTAATTAATTGTCCTGCACTTTTAGCAATCCTCAAAAATTTTCTGAAAATGAACTTATTTCATTATGGTACTGCATGTGGGTTTTCCTTCACTGGATTTTTCAGTAACGAGGCTCTACCTGAAAATAGATACAGGTTTCAGGAGTGTAAATAATGTTACATGAAAGGAAATTTGAATAGTTTTATATGCCTTAGAGATGCAAGACTTCTTTCATGAGCCACAGAATATAGCCTGGCGACTGAATATGAAAAATCCAGTGATAACCTAGTGCAAGATGATTGGATTGTCAGCTTAATGTTTTTATTTATTATTACCAGAAAGTTCAAATGAGATTTAAGATTTGCAAACTATTACCACTATAATGCTATTTTATTATTGGATAGCTGCTATACAATTTATTACAGGCATCATTATAAAACCACAATCATGATAAAATACAAATTTTCAACAAGACATATGCATACTTAAAAATACATATGTGCAGTAGGCAGAAGAAAGGAAGAGGATAAAGAAAATAAATTAAAAGGAATTAAAAAAGCAAATTTAAGTGGCTATTGATAGTCACTCATCAGTCTTTAACTAAAATGTCAATATTTTGTTTCATGCAAATAATAAAAGTTCAGAGCTATTGTGTTCTTATTCTATTGCTGTTTCTACTCATTTTCTTCTTTGTTTTTTTAGAGATAAAGTCTCACTTTGTTGCCCTTGGTAGAATGCTGTGGCATCACAGCTCACAGCAACCTCCTGCTGTTGGGCCCAGGTGATTCTCCTGCCTCAGCCTCCTAAGTAGCTGGGACCACAGGTGCCCGCCACAATGCCCAGCTACTTTTTTTGTTGCAGTTTGGCCGGGGCTGGGTTTGAACCTGCCACCCTCGGTATATGGGGCCGGCATCCCACTCATTGAGTCACAGGCACTGCCCTGTTTCTACTCATTTTTAAGAGTAAAAATCAGAAACTAAATGGTTTCTAAGTCCTATAATCTTCCCTCTGCTTCAATTTTTGCTCTGTTCTGCCACTGAATTTACCTCACTATCATCCTCTCTCATTATAAACCATGAAGGCGCCACATTCCTTGCTAACGGGATCTATATCTTTTTAACTTATCTTTAATTTTTACTGATACATAATAGTTGTACATGTCTATGGGGTATAAAAACTCCAGCTAAACTTAGCTATTTAGATCCATCACCCTCATTCTCTACCATATCGTGTCCTACTCTATAGATACTGGGTTACTTGAATTTTTCATATCTTCTTTTTCCTCTAACAACTTGATTCATTTTATTGCTTTTTTCTAAAATATTCTTTTCTTCACCTGGTAAAATCTTATCTATCAAGCTTAGCCCAAATACTACCCCTTTTGTATGATATACTTGAGAATTTCCACACTTCTTCCCCATCCCTTTCAAATAGTATTAACCATCTCCTTTCTTTTGCACACACTTGGTAGTAGGTAGTTAGGTGGTGCCATCACAATAAGAATTACCCTCTATAGAGTTAAGGTCAATAATTTTCTGGTCCCTTATAACCATATCTTACCCTCTTCCTGAAGCAGAAAACTATATAATAAAGACTCAGTTCTAGATAGCTATACTGATAGGAAAGACCGTGACAATCAATTATCTTTATAATAATAAATTTCTAAAAGGATAAAATATAGGCCCTATCAAATTGTTAGGGAAACCTAATATTTTTTAATCGCTGCAGATCTAGAAAATATTCAAGGACCTCAGCTAATGAGCTTGGTTATTATTATGCCCTGTATTTGACTCAAAATGTTATTTCATAAGGCAGCATAGGTCTAAGCAGTGAGTATTTCAAAGCTGTCCTAACTTCCCTCAATATAGGTATTATATTTTGCAAACTTTATGCAAAATACAATCCTTTATCAAAATATATGTACCAAAATTCAAGTCAAATTACAAGCAGATCAGTGCATAAAATTTTGCTTTCTCAAGAACATTAGTCTCTTGAGTTGGGCACACAGGTCACAATACATAAAATCCACTCTAAGACAGCCTAAAATAGTTTTCAGGGCTCTAATATCCTCCATACCTCTGCATGATATGGAAGTGTGATAAGGAACTGGTGATAGGAAGTGTTAACTTCTTAAAGCCAGAGACCCCCAAGAGCAATAGTGAATGAATCAGCTGGGCCTGGACTCCAACACCCCAGGGAGGGCTCCATTGACCATGGAGGAAGAAATTACCTTCTCCTTTTCTTTTTCTTCTCCTCCTCTTTCTCCTTTAAATTCTAAATAATCATATTCAGGTTATTACTCATACTAAGAGACAACAGCATAGCAACTCATTTGCTAATAGCAATTCCAAAAGAGAAACATTGCTTAATTTCAAAAACTTAAGCCAATCTATCACTATGTATATGTATATTAATGTATCTATATATGTGTATTATATGATGTGAAATGCCTTTGTATTTGGGAAGTTGTTCTTGTAAGGAAAAGGAAAGCCAACAGGAAAACCAGCAGCACTTCATATCATTTATCAGGAGGCAATCAAAACATAATTTTCTCACAGTAGATATTGAAGAGTGAAAGACCAAGTATTAACAAGTTGGGTTTGGAGAGAAATTGGTCCACTTTATCTTCTTTACCACAGTATCCTAGTGAGCTTCCTTGGTAAGCACAAATATATCCTAGTAAACAGTAGAGCTTCAACCTTGATTAAAGTTATTTATACCTAAAATTTCCATTGCCAGAGTAAGCTTGACAGAACAAGTTATGCTTACACCCTAACTCCAGACCTATATGCTGAGAAAGAAACACATCCAAATATAGCTCAGGCATTAGGAATCTTACCAGTGTGACATCTTTAGCTACTACTGCTTAACAAACCATATAATAGTTGGCTTCCAACAATAGTCTAGATCAACAATTTGGGCTGAGTTCAGTTTAGCAATTCTTAGCTTGGCTGAGCTCCCTCTTTCAGCTATCATCTTCTAGAGGGTGGTTTTAATATTATCTGGGGGCCCTTTCATGTCTTTGTCCTCTGATGGGAAAACTGGACTGGTATTACTTTGGTTTGGGTAGTTTCTCACCCACAGCAGGCTAGCCTGCCTTTGCACACATGGCAGGGGTAGGGTCCCAGGAAGTATATCAGAACATAAAAGTCTTCTTAAGGCTTTGCATCAGACCTGGACAAAAATCATTTCTACTGCATTTTATTGTACAAAACAAGTGTCATGACCATCCCAAATTTTGGGGAAAATGAAATAGATGCTACCGCTTAACAAAAGAAGCTACAAAATCATACCTAGAAGAATTGTGAACCCAGAAAGGAGTGAAGGATTGCAGCCATTTTTACAATCTACAACTGTGTTTTAAGGAAGGTGAATTGCATGGAGTATTGCTGATCTAAGGAGATTTCACCTATTGGGTAGAAATATAGCCCGTCCTTAATGAGTTGTTTGTGTGGTAAGTGCCCTTTTTAGCATCTCATGACAAAAGTAGTTTGTTTTATGCCGTCAACTCCAGCATTAGCTATCAGTTTCCATTAAGATAGAAGCTCTGAGAAAATAAATAGATTGTTATTCTTGCTACATACAGAGAAGGCAAGTTTCATTCTGTTCTTTAGGGTTTAAGTATTTATACAGATGTTTGCTGGGTTATCAAACACAAACACTTGAACTTCAATGAAAATGTAGCTTCAATAGTTCTAGAAAATGGATGATACTCTGACGCTATATGTGCTGGCCTGCTGGAATCCTAAGTAGAACTACTGTGAGCACAACTCACAAAAATCAATTCACAATAGGCAATAGACTTAAACCAAAGACAAGAAACTATACGAATTCCAAAAGAAAATATTGGAAAATCTCTTATAGATATTGGCCTGGGCAAAAACTTTGAAGAATACCCCAAAAGCAATCACACCAAGAACAAAAATAATTGGTAGCTAATAAAATAGGGGAGGAGGGAGATTTGATGGAAGGAGGGTAAATGGTGGGACCAGTCCTATGGTTCATATTACAAGGGTACATGTCAATTCTATTAAGTATAGAGTATAAATGCCTTCACACAATAATTAAGTAAATGAAGTGAAGTCTATATTAACTAGTTTGATGTAAGCATTCCAAATTGTATTTAAAATCAGCACAGTGTACCCCATAAATGCATTAATGTATACATTATCTATTTGTTTTATGACTCAATTTAAAAAATCAGCACATGATACCCCATAAATTCATTAATGTAAAAAGTTATGATTTAATAAAAACACACACAAAGTTTCTGCATAGACAAAGACACAATCAATAGAGCAAATAGATAACCTACAGAATGGAAGAAAATATTAGCATGCTATACATTCAATAAAGAGCTGATAACCGAAATCTACAAAGAACTCAATAACCCCATTAAAAAGTGAGCATAAGACATGAACAGAAGCTTTTCAAATAAAGGTAGATCAATGGACAGCAAACACATGAAAAAAAATGCTCAATGTCTCCAGTCATCAGGGAAATGCAAATCAAAACCAGGTTGAGACATCACCTAACTCTAATGAGAAGGTTGCATATCAAAAAGTACCAAAACAACATATGCTGGCAAAGATGGAGAGAGAAAGAAACCCTCATTCACTATTAGTGGGACTGCAAAATAGTACAACCTCTGGGGAAAGAAGTATGGAGACTCCACAAAAACTAAAAGTAGACTTGTCATTGATCAAGCAATCCCACTATTAGGTGTTTACCCAAAGGCAAAAAAGACTTTATATATATATATATATTTTAAAAAACCACTTTAGTGTTTAGAGTAGCATGATTTGCAACAATCACAAAAATGGGGAAATAACCCAAGCTTCCAGCACTACATTAATGGGTTAATAAAATGAGGTTGTATGTATGCTCTGGAATACTGCTTGACCATAAAATCATGGTGACCTCTTATCTTCTGTAAAAACCTCCATGGAATTGGAGACCATTCTCCTAAATGAAGTATTGCATGAATGGAAAAACAAATGCCACACATACCCAATACTAAATTGGAACTAGCTGATCAACGCTTATGTGCACATACAGAAGCAGAACTCAGGGAATTCAAGTATGTGATGGTGTAGGGGTGGGTAAATTCACACCTAACTGGTATTTTCTGGGTGAGGGGCACACTTACAACTTGGACTTAAAATCTACACAAGCAAATTGTGTAACCAAAATGTGTACCCATGTAATATACTGAAAATTTAAATAAATTGAGATTAAAAATACAATTATCAGGTGTGCAAACCATGACCTGAAATATAAAAAGGAGTCCTAAACCCATGCCTACTACAATTCTCCAGAAACTGGCAAGTTCTCCAGTCCTCTGATTCTGAAGTCAGTGTTGAGCCACATGAAGCCTTGGTAACTGACACCGGGAAACTACTATAAACTGGCCAAGAACGAATGGAAACATAGGTCATGTCTATGATATTAAGAACAGAGATTCTATTTTTTTCTTTTTTTTATTTCAAATTAATATGAGGGTACAAATTTTTTGATTACATTGTTCTCACTTCCAGGGTAAAGTTCCAGTTGTAAGAGAGCCCCTAACCCAGAGGCCGTGTTATACACCCTCACTACCTGCAAATCAGGTGAGATCCCACCACTTACCCTCCGTCCTCCTGCCAGTCATCCTCTCCCCCTCTTCTCCTACCCCCATACTAGACTATATTTGTGCTTTATTGTTCCTATGAGCATGTAATTGTTTATATGTTGGTTTCATTTTAGTAGTGAGTACATTGGATGGAAAAAGAGATTCGATTTTAGAATGATCATCTTTTATTTGCTTAGTGAGTAGATTTTAACTTGGGATACTTTAAAATATATTGACACCTATGTACCACTCCCAGAGATTCAGATTTCAAAGTGACCCTTGAACTTGATCATATTTAAAATTCTTGATGTGGTTTAGTATAGATCGATTTCTCACTTAAACAAGACAGAGGAATTAGAGAAATTCCCAAAAGTGGTGAAGGGAGCAACTTCCTTGGTAAGCACAAAAATATCAGAGATGCTTGATTCAAGTTGTAAATCATCAGCCAGGAAGTAACAAACTATAAAAGAATTGACACTATTTACTGGTTGGCAAAACTGCTACAATTGACTCCTTCCTGGAAGTGTCACCTGTACTTGTAGAGGAGGTGCCCCATTGGTGCTGTGCTCACTTGTCTATCATGAACAGACACAGAAAGAAACAGCCTCAAGATGTCAGGCTTATATGGTAAGACTAATCCTATTATAGGAGAATACAGGGGCAGGAGTACCGGAAAGGATTTGAATATTTGATAGTTTGACTATAATTCAAAAGTGTTTTATTTGCGGTCTTTAACATATGCCCAGACATTTAATAAAGGGAAGGGTTCCTATTGATTTTTATGTTGCTGCATTATATTGTCTGTGATATTTATGTTGCCATGAGTCATCTACACATCCTCTAGAAAGCTGTTTGGGAAGTGTTGGCTGAGAATAGTTTGATGTGAAAAATAGAATAGGGAGAGAATGTTTCACTCACATTATATGTGAAAATAGGTGAAGAGAACACACACTAGGGAGGAAGGAGGACTCAGACCTCCCTACTACTTTTCCACTGTGGTCCCTAAAAGGAAATTTTGGTAATAATTCTACCTGAGGAAAAAGTGTCCACATTTATCTTCATATTATGAGTAATTCCTCCCTAAGGGAGTGAATAATGATTCATTCATGTTTCCAGTGAGTTCTGCAGAAGCAGTGTATGCAGCCCCTCTTGCTTGTGTTTTCCAGAACCCAAGCATAGTGGAACTTGTTATTGATGTCACCATGCCAGGGGCAGACAGATCACACCTCCATTCCACAAATCAGGCCACACACACCCACTCTCACACACACACACATACACACATAATACACACACGTCATCTCAAGAAGTGTATGTATTTATGAAAAATGCACAGTGAAAAAGCTATGCATAGATCCCAAAATGTCTTTGCACCAAAATTAACTTGCACTAACTTGTTATAACATATCAGAACAGGATCTAGTTTGACTCACCAATAAGGATAAGATATAAGTTTGAAAAGAGTTCCTAAAAGAAAAAAATGAATTCTACTAAAATTAAAGCAAGAGCAAACATAAACTTATTGTGAAACCTGGGTGTAACAATGGTGAAATTATTGATGCTTTATGAAAAGTTTATGGAAATAGTGCCCCCAAAGAAACCAACACTCATTTTCAGAAGGAACGAGATGCTGATAAAGATAAAGTCCATATTGGCAGACCATCCACATCAATTTATGAAAGAAAAATTAATCTTGTTCATGCCTTAAATGAATAGAGCCAATGATTAACAGCAGAGACAACAGGCAACCCCACAGACACCTCAATTGATTCAGCATATGCAACTCTAACTAAAAAATTAAAATTGAGCAAATTTCCCTCTTGATGGCTACCAAAATCAGTGTACCTGCAGAGAAGAGCAGAGCTTTCATTGGGATTTTTAGATGAATGAGATTGAGGACCTGAAGCATTTTTTAAAGGATTCGTAACAGGAAATGAAATATGGCTTTACCAGGATGATTCTGCAGACAATGCAGAAGGAAAGTGGTGGAAGTGTCTAGTCAAATCCCAAGCACACCAAAGGAAAAGTCAACAGCAAAGTTCATGCAACAGCTTTTTGCGATGCTCGAGGAATTTTGCTTATTAATTTTCTAGAAAGCCAGAGAATGACAGCATCTGCTTATCATGAAGGTGCTTTGTGAAATTTAGTCAAAGCTTTAGCATAAAAATGTCCAGGAGCAGAATATCCTTCTCCACCACAAAAAAATTCCAGCTCATTCTTTTCAGCAAACTAGGGTGATTTTAAAAGAATTTTGATGGGAATTCATTAGACGACATCAAGAATCCTGATTTGTTTCCTGCTTCATAAAGTCAAAATATATTTAAGGAGGATCCCATTTTTCATCAATTAGCAATATAAATAAAGACTATGTTCACAAGGCGAAATATCAGGGACCCTCACTTCTTTAGGCATGGACAAAATGACTGGTCTTACCACTTATGAAAGTGAGTTGACCTTTGTGGAGTTTACATTGAGAAATAAAATTTGTATTTTTTATTGTCATATTTTAAGTTCATTTTCCATATGCTATATATATGTAAACTATATTTGAATATGTCTATACATTAACCCAGCTTACCAAAAAAGTTTTAAATATAAGATTCTTTACTTTGAAAAATACTTGTTTCACAAATTCAAAGACTATACAATGATCCTTAAGATTTGTTAAGAGTTAAAGAATTTTAGAAAAAAAGTGAAAGAAAAAGTGTCAACTCTTCAGCTTACCTTGTGGTCTGAAACTTAAAATCTGTTTCCTTTGCCTCATCTGCAAAAAGAAATAGTATTAACAAAACGCCTTGCAAAAAGAATTACTATAGCAAAGCTTAGGTGGGTTGAAAAAATTAAATCCTTATGTAAATTTCAAAGGGTTATGCAATTGTTATTTTATTTATTTTCATTAAAAATGTTTTTATTTATTTATTTTTAATATTTTTTTTTTTTAGAGACAGAGTCTCATTTTATCACCCTTGGTAGAGTGCCATGGCTACACAACTCACAGCAACCTTCAGCTCCTGGGCTGAGGTGATACTCCTGCCTCAGCCTCCCAAGTAACTGGGACTACAGGTGCCCACCACAATGCACAGCTATTTTTTTGTTGCACTTTGGCTGGAGCTGGGTTTGAACCCACCACCCTCAGTATATGGGACCAGCACCCTACTCACTGAGCCACAGGTGCCGCCCCAACTTTCATTGAAAATGAATAAGGACGTAAAGGCTATGCTCTTTTCCTAGGCTGTTCATGATTTTATCAACCATTAGAATTTCATCAAGAAGTGAGAGTGCAACTTAATAAGGTTTACCTAGACATTTACCTACTATTAAAACAGTTACATTCTCTTCAAAATTATAATAATATTTTCAAATTTTTAACTCATTACTGAATAAATTACTTAATATGTGCTCACATCAGCACACAAAGAGGTTGTGTAGTTCTAGTGGTTAAGATTATAGATCCTAGAACTAGAGGGTGAAAGTACAAATCTCTCGCTTGTGGCATGTCCTAATTGGGTTTTTTAACGACCTGTGACTAGGTTGATTTGGTAAAATAATTCCTACCCCCTAGGACTGTTGAAGTATTAAATGTGGTAAATATATACTATCATTTAGTGCAGTACCTGGCACAGAACACACAGCTCTTGCTATTTTAAAAGAAATTCTTGCTCTTTTGTTAGTGATATTTCTTTTATTTATTCCAAATTATTATAAATATGCTTAAAAATGTTACTATCTCCATAATTGTATTCTTCCTGGGGCATATCTTCCAAACCTAAGATCAAATCATAATAGTTAATAAAAATATAAATTATATCCATGATGGAATAATATTTAGCCACAAGAAGGAATGAGGTATTTATACATGCTACCACATGGATAAACCTTGAAAACATGCCACATAAGCAGTTAGTCAGAAGAATCTATGTAATTGTATGATCTATTCTTATGAACTGTTCAGAATAGGCAAATGTATAGACACAGAAAGTAGATCAGTGGTTGCCTGGCATTGGTGGGTTAGGGGATAAAGATAGGGAATGGGGAGTGGCTGCTAAAGATACAGAGTTTCTTTCTAGAATAAGGAAATATTCTAAAATTGATTATGGTGATGGTGGCACAACTCTGTACTATATACAGTACTAAAAGACATTAAATTATGCACTTTAAATGGGTAACCAAGTAACCTAAGTGACAAGTTTCACTAACTTGTGATTGTTAAATTCACATAGTTAAGTTGAATAGTTTTGTTGGCAGCTTTTGGTCAATCCTCTAATGTTGCTGTACATGAGCTTTCACAAATCTATTTATCAGTCCCCCTGTGTCTTTATTTTATGATCCCTTTGATGCAAAATAAGCACTCCAAAAGTGCTAGAAGAAGATCCAAGAATCTGTCTGTTCAAAAAGTAATCATATTAACACACTGCTGAATAGGAAGGGACTCTGCTAATTCAGAAGTATTGTATGGTAGAGAGAGAGCCAGACACCAACCTTCTCAAAACCCCAATCTCCTTCAGCCCTCCTCCTTTTCTAAGAATCTTGTTTTATCATAATTGATTGAGGATATTCCTAATTCAATGTATAGATTTTCCTAACACAGTTCTATCCAATGAGATTCTCTCTCTTTGAGATCTGTGGCACTATTTGACAGTTTCAAAATATATTCTTAGAAAGCTAGAACTAGCTCTAACAGCTATTTCACCATTTGCAAAGTTCCAACCTTGGAATTATGGAATGGAAGTGAGTTCATGAACATTTTATCTCAACCACTCAGGTTCAGTGGTAAATGACTATAAAAAGGCTACATATGAAATACACTACACTTTCAGTTTCATTTCAAATCATCTTATTGAAATGAAGAAGTAAATTTAAATCAATAGAATTTTGAAAACCATGCCAGATAAATGCTATGCTATAATGCTGATTGCACTGTATTAGTATTCTAAGGCTGGCATAAAAAAAAAAAATCACCTCAGCACCCATCAATACATGGGGTAAATGTATACTATGGAGGACTACTCAGTTATAAAAAAGAAATTCGTAAGCTAATGCCTTTTGTAACAACCTGGATAGAACAGGAGACCATTCTTGTAAGTGAAATGTTACAAGAATGGAAAAACAAACACCACATGTACTCACTATTAAACTGCAACTAATCAATCAACACTCATATGCACATTTGGTAGTAAAATCCAACAGAAACCGAGCAGGCAGAAGTGGATTGGAGGGGAGTAATTGCACACCTAACCAGATGGGCTCACTTATAACTTTGACTCGACCTGTATAAAAGAAATTCATGTAACCAAAATATTTGTACCTCCATAATATTCTGAAATAAATAAAAAATTACCACTGTGTGGCTTAAACAATAAGAAATCCGTCTTCTCACAGTTCTGAAAGCTGGAGGTGAAAGATTTAAGGGGTTGGCAGGTTGGTTTCCTCCAAGACCTCTCTCCTGGCTTGGAGACAGCAGCCTTCTTGCTGTGACCTCACATGGACTCTGCTCTGCCCCTACCCACATCTGGTGTCTATTCCTCTTCTTAAAAGGACAGTAGTCCTCCGGGAATAGTACCTCGACTGAAAAGCTCATTTAACCTTACCTGCCTCTTTAAATGTCACATAGCTCAAAATACAGTTTTGTTTGGGGTTAAGGTTTCAACATATAAATTTTGGGAGGACATAATTCAGTCCATAACAGTATCTCCATTACAAAGTAAAACATCAGAAAATTTATTAACAATACATTTATTCTACTTTATTCCAGTTTCCAAGTTTCAAAAAAAATCGATGTTGATTTATACCACCAATAATTAAGTAAAAATCTAAATTCAGTATGTGTTAAGAATATCAAAGGAAGCCAGGCAGTGGCTCATGCCTATAATTCTAGCATCGGGAAGCTGAGGCAGATGGATTGCTTGAGCTCAGGAATTCAGAGACCAGTTCAGACACTGTCTATACCAACAAAATAGAAAAACTAGCTGGGTGTTGTAGCAGGTACCTGTAGTTCCAGCTGCTAGGAAAGTTGAGGTAAGAGGATTGCTTGAGCCCAGAAGTTTGAGGTTACTGTGAGCTATGACAACACAGCACTAGAGCCGGGAGCAACAGAATGAGACTTTGTCCCCTCCCCCCCCAAAAAAGCAAAAGTTCAGAACAACGATATCAAAACAGAAAAGGAAAGATCTAATTAATCAGTAAGCATTTTTTATCTGGTTATACAAGATGAACCAAAAAGTAAAAAAAAAAAAAAAAAATAGGGCTGATTACTCATCATGTATCAAAGTTAAAAAGACTCAAACATAAAAATATGTAATTACTATTATGGTAGCAAATACTGCATCAAGCAAGGTGAAAACATTAGTATAAACTAATAAGACAAAAATGCCATAATCCACATGTAAATGATCCCTGAAAGCCTTCCATATGTATGTACAAAATGGTTTTCAAACATATATGTAAATTCTCCTAACACTGATAATATTTAGTCTCACTTAAATCTTTCATTAAATTCATTTACCTTTGTGAATTTTTTTTCAAACAAGTGATACCCAAAATAGAATTGAGTGGCAGTTTGAGAAGTTTATAAACATGAACACAAAAAATAAACAACGAAAAGGTTCCAGAACACCATAAGCAATAAGACCATTTTTAATTCAAAAGCAAAATAAAACACAATCCAATGGCCAACGACAACATATTGTAAATGGTGGGATTTAAGAAGGATGTCGAGGAATGGACTGGAGTATTTATGACAATTTTACAAAAGAGAAGAACATACAAGAAATGAGGTCAATGGCATGATAAAAACATGTATCTAGTTTATGAGGGGCTAATCTTCGGACCAAAGATCTGAACCAAAAATTGGAGAGTAAACATGAGCAATTCCTTGAATATCCAATTTCAGAAGTCAAATTTCATCCTGAAGGAATGGGTGTACTGAACGGATTTTAGTAGCACAATGTCCACAGTGAATACTGGCTTGAGGGTTAGATATCCATTCTCTCTTTTTCTGATATCAATAGCCAAATTTCTTTGGAAAACTACTCTTCCTGGACCCCCAGATCCAGGTCCCTGGTAAGTGTGGGGTTCACGTCATGCTTCAGGCCCAGATGGAGGCGTCCATCCCAGCCCTGCATGATAAATGAATGGATTCGAACTCCTTGACCAGTGACAAATTCTGGAGGTATTTGTCACAGCATGACAGAGAAAAGGACATGAGTAGAGAGTCTCTTCTGCTGGGTTTTCTAGGTTGTGTGTGAAGGTGCCAACACCTTCAAGGGGTGTCCAACCTGCGGCCCACAGACCACATGTGGATGATGGGGGGCCTGTTTTGTTTATCTGAAGCAGAGGATATCGTGAAAATTATGCATGGACCTTTGTTTTACTCATCATCGTTAGCTTTCACTAGTGTTTGTATATTTAACTTACAAGACAACTCTTCTTCTTGTAGTGTGCAACAGAGGACAAAAAGGATTCAAATGCACAGATTCTCGGAGTCACCACCAGATCCTGCTTGAGAATGAAGAAAACCCAGAGGGAACATAACTGAGAGATGGGAGGTTAGAGATAGTTTAGCATCTCGCTACCTCTGAGCCTGCGTACAACATCCCCACTGAGACCCACAGTTATGTCGGCTAATAAACACCCTTTTTGGTTTAGGCCAGTTTTCAGAATAAATCCTGACTCTTGCAGCCAGAGGAAGTCTTAGTAACTCACTAATAGAATGAACATGTAGGGTTGTATCAAAAAACAAGGTCCGTAGCCATGGAAAAGGAACACGCAAACTTACAAAGTGAGTGTTGCACTAATAATTTATCACTGAAAAAAGAAAAGAACTTCCCCTGGGTGGCATTTTCCTCAGAGGGAATGAGAAGTGGAGTGGGAAAACTGTGCAATAGGGAATTAGTTTAACAGATGCCTTGGAAAACAAAACAACTGACTTCATAACATTACAACCAAACTTGGGGCCTGAGCCAGGAGCCCAGGGTGAGTGGTCAGCCATAAATTCATGATGAAACATGCAGTTTACTCTTAAAACTACAGTGTTTGAATGTAACAAATCTGATTATAATCTAAAAGAGACCAAACAAATACACATCTTTAATCTAAGTGCTTAGGAGGAAATGTAGTTTTTTACACACAAAACAGAAGCATGAAATGTGTGTTTTGGGGCATGAAAATGGATAAAATAACCTCATAAAACCTGATTACATCTATAAAACCAATATTTAAATCAAACGTTTCTGTTATACATTCTATAACCTAAGTACACAGGATTCTCTCTAAAACCAGCCATTAAGAAACTACTTTATATGATAAATTTAAATTCTGATATTATTTCCAAGAGAACTTAAAAAAAAACTACCACTTAAATAGATTTCATGTAAGAACTTACTATGTAATAGTTTAACAAATCATTTTCCACTATGCTGATGAAAACTTTTTTATTTGCCTAATGTTAACCCAGTAAATTAATTAAAAACAACTCAAAGGAAAAACCACCTTAATGAGTTAAAAGCATAAAGATCATAAAAGAGAAACAAACTGGTGAAAAGGCAATAAACTAAATACCACGGAGTCCCTAGATAATTTGGCCACAATAGGAACTGGGCAAAAAATATTTATTAAATCTATCATGTAAACCTATGGATTAATTTAATTGGGACCAAAGGAAAGAAAAAGAAGAAGGAAGGGGGAGGAGGGAGGGACGAAGGAAAGGAGAAAGAGAACTATAATTGTTGCTTTAAAAACCCCAAAGTTTCTGTTCACTTGGAAAACCTGAGTGAGATGAGTGAGCTAGGTTATAAGCTCACTGCCTCTTTAAGAACACTAGCCTTTCATTAAGCACAGTAGAAAGATAATTTGTAAAGTTAAGTTTTTCTCATTGCCTTCTAATTTCACAGGCTTCAAAAAAGTATAAAAAGATATTAAAGAAATGGGCTCTAGAAACTTTTTAAAATAAATTTAGCTCCCCTCAGGGCTCAACAAAACCCTAACTTTATCCCTCAGCGACGGCATAAAATTTGATGTTGCCTCACCTTTTCCACTCTCTAATGCTCATGATATAGAGAATACCCATGTTTTGATATTCTTCTTTATTTGAAGTTCCTCAATTTTTTTTTTTTTTATTGAGGCAGAGTCTCACACTCGGTAGAGTGCTCTGGCATCATAGCTCACAGCCATCTCAAACTCTTGAGCTCAAAGTGATTCTCTTGCCTCAGCCTCCCTGATACCTGGGACTGCAGGTGCCCACCACGACACTCAGCTATTTTTTAGAGACGGGATCTCACTCTTCCTCAGGCTGGTCTCAAACTCTGGAGCTTAAGCAATCCACCTCCTCAGCTTCCCAGAGTGCTGACATCAGCCACCATGCCAGCCAGAAGTTGCTCACTTTTCATTTGCACTTCTTTTTTCTTTTAATTTAACATAGCCATCATGACCTTTTAATCACTATATGAAAACATTTATATTCTACATTTAGTAATATTCACCTGTACCCTTCTAAGATGCACCGTAGGTGTGATCCTACCAATCACCCTGCCTCCACCCATCCTCCCTTGCCCCTTTCTCAATTTCTTGT
>CAUYON010144933.1:0-19548 GCA_963573935.1 Arctocebus calabarensis
TTATGTACATTGGTGCAATCACAGGGCACGATTCATATACATTCAGAAATATTTTGATCATACTGTTACAGATATCCTTCATGGCATTTCCTTGATCACTATATAAAGACATTAATACTCTACCTTTAATAAGTTTCGCCTCACCCCAGCCTAACATATAAACCCTGAGGTTCCTTGTCCCTGCCCTTTTGATCTTTTCCATCTAAGAAGAGGAGGTCTGAAGAAATGTTCATAAAAACTGGGAAATACTGCATACTATATTGCTCTCTTAAAATTTTCAATAAATATATATATGCAGTATATGAATACCTCTGAGAAGTCTAGAGTAAAACAACATGGTAAACTTTGTTTAAAGCAGCTTTCCCCAACTTGACCAAGCAAGCCTTTATTTACACAGGTTGAGTATCCTTTACTTGAAATGTTTGGGACCAGAAGTGTTTGAGATTATTTTGGATTTTGGAATATTTGCATTGTACTTACTGGTGAGCATGTGTAATCAGAAAATTGAAACCTCCAATGAGCATTTTCTTTGGGCTGTTGTTTTGGCACTTTCAAATGTTTCAGATTTTGCAGCATTTCAGATTTTAGATTTTCAGACTAGGGATACCCAACTTGAAATACCTCATGCAATGATCATTTGTACTACAAATCATATTGCTTGAGGTTTCCTGAGTAGGACACAGTGAAGATTGGAAATATCAATATGTGAGCCATTATGTTTTTTTCCTTTTTAAGTATAGTACTGTATATAAATGGGGTCTCACTATATGACCCAGGCTGGACTCAAAGTCCTGGGCCCAAGCAATCTTCCCTCCTCAGCCTCCTGAGTAGTTGGGACTACAAGCATGTGACACAAAGCCCAGCTTACCAACACTATTTTTGTGTATGTTCTACCCAAATAAGAAATGAGATAAAATATTTGACTCAAGAAGAAGAGGAAAAATGAATATATCTGATACTCTGTTCTATTAAACATCTAGTAATACATCTTTATTTCATTGTTAAGGTTTTTAGCTTTTAGTACTTAGCTTTAAATCCACTCTTAAATGTATTCTATTTCACATTCCAAGATTAAACAAATGAATTATTGTAGGGTATTTCTAGATTGTTTTATTAGTTCTAAAGACATGATTTTAAGCTAATCTCATTACAGTTAAAATTCATCTCCAAAGATTTTTCTACTTCTAATTCAGCTACTCCAAAAGCCCTAATACAGAGGTCCTTATTGTTTAATCCCATTATTCTGTTACTGTAATTTCTCTCTTATTTAATTTTCATTGTCAAGTAAGTAAAATAACTATGATCTACCAATCTCACAACGATGCCTATGAATATGAAATAGATATTTATAAAGGATTCCGAGGATCTTAAAATCACGTTGAACTGTCTTGATTATTTATGGCAATAGCCACAGGATATATGTGTGTTTCTACCTTAAATGTGCATTGCCACGTTTTACCAACAAGAACCACTATATCAAACAGAACTGTGGTTCTAAGAGAAAGTTACAGAAAGGTATACAATGAAATAGAAATATGTTTTGAAATTCATCTACTTTGCTTCTCTAGAAAGATTTATTTAAATGTGCTTCATCATACTACCTTTGCTCCTCATTAGAATCTATCCCCTTTGGAATACTATACCTGCGGATGTTCCAAATAAGAACACGAGTGCCTTTTTTGCCGGGTATAGCATCAAACTGGGATAGCAGGTCATTTTCACTGTTGAAAATTGAATAGTTCAGGATGGCTTCTAGGCTGGGCAAGGAATCCTCAGTAACAATCATTTTTCGTGAAACCAAATATAGTCAAAGAAAAATTAATATCTTAGGATGCTATGAAGAAGGAAGATTTGCTTTTTGGGTTGCATGTTTAGATAAAAATATGGATATAAAACCTGGGCATTATTGCTATGGAAGAAAGTAAGGGGGAAAATGGAGAAAGGTTATAGAGACAAAAAACCAGAATCAGTTACGCCTGATTCAGAGCATAGTTTCAAAGCTACAATGTAAACAAAGTCTATATTTCAGACAAAGATAAAAGTCTGAATTTTTAAACTCTTTGGAACCCGTGAGTTCAAACCTTGTTGCTATACTGTTCCAGTGAAGACAACCTGGTATCTAACAGAAATAACTATACAATCATTATTTGTTATAGTTAAATTAGATATTATATTTTTATCAGATAAGCTGATAAATATGTTTCTGGGAGTATGAATGCCAATATAGCTGCCCTTAGGAGGAAAAAGAGTAGGCCCTGAGAATTTTACTGGGGAGGACGGGGGAGATGTACTATATAGATCAGATAGCATAACAATGAAAATTTCAATTTACTAAAAACATTTCTAAGCTTATCAATGACCCACTTATTTTTAGAATAATTAATAGAGGAAAATACCTTAAAGTTAAATTTAGGACGTCTGAATACCTCTTAATGCAAAATTTGATAGCTGGATTTTATCTGAAATAGGTTTAGGTTCCTATCAAAATAGTCAGATTACACTAATTTTTAATCAACATTCTCCATTTCTATAAAGGATATTGTCTTGCTGGTTGAATGGAACAATCGGTACAATTATTGCCTGAGCTTGGACACATTCCAGATAGGTTTGTGATAGCAGTCCAACAGTGAGAGTACCACCATTCTTGGTGAAGACAAGAGCGTCCTTTCCTAGCCGCATGGAGCCTGACTTGAAGCCATTACCAAAGACCCCGATGGGACACTGGCTCTTCCTTATTACTTTATCTGTAAAGCCAAAGCTGTAATTACACAAGAAAAAATAAATCAGGAAAAATAAATCAGAAAGGTAAAGGCATCTTAAGATAGGTGATAAGCAGAATGTTTGGCTTACAAATAAATAACACTCATGAGATGTCTCTCCTGTTTTATTTATTTTAATGTTTTTGGACAAAACTATTAAGTTAAAAACATAGGAAATTACTATGGGGTAACAAGATTGATTTTTTTTTTCTGTGTGGTTTGTGTGTATATAAATAGTTCCACTACATTAAAGTCAAGAAGGCCCCTTTCAGCTAAAAGAAAGCTGATGGCGGCCTTGGGCAATTGCCTTTCTTGTCTAGATAAAATGGCTCTCATTGCTAGAAGTAAATTTATGTTAAGGTAAAAAGAGTAGTTATCCAGACAGGGTAACAAAAGTACCAGATAGTGACAATGGTCAAAGGTACTAGACAGGCAGGTCCTAAAGTGGTTACATCACCCTCCAGAAATCTGAAGTCAGGGATCATGTATCTCAACAATTTCAACTCTCCACCCAAAGAATAACCCTTCCAATTCTTATCCTCTGCTCCATCTGCTGGGACAGTTCATTGGAATGGGGCCGTGGGATAAAAATAGGTAGTTCTGCCTTTGAATATCTGTCTGTAAACAGCTGCAGTATAAAGTCTCTCTTGTTCTATTAAGGGCCTATCACTGAGTCACCTCAAAATTCTCTGCAGTCCCTTATGATCAGATAAATTTGGGAGCCAGAACATTTCCCTGTCACCCCAAAATAACAGAACCTAAAAAAATCAAAGATAGCAAATCTAGAAAATTATTTTCTTCTTTATCTTCCTTCACTAATAAAACTAAGGACTGTTTCTCTCCAGACTAATTTTACAATGCCATACACTATTCATTCAATATATATATTTAAACTGAGCACTCACTATGTGCTGGCATTGTGCTGAGCACTGGAGACATAACTTAATAAAAGAGACATGATTCTTGCCCTCACAGTTTATAATCTAAGGAAAAAATATATATACACATATAAAACAGATTAGATGCTTCTCCAACATCAATAAAATAGATACGTCTTGGCTTGTACTGTTTTTAGCAGGGTGGGTTGCAATTCTGATTTCTACTACCTTTTTTTTTTTTTGCAGTTTTTGGCCGGGGCTGGGTATGAACCTGCCACCTCCAGCATATGGGGCTGGCACCCCACTCCTTCCAGCCATAGGTGCTGCCCTGATTTCTACTTCTTAAAGATTGTGGTTTTCTGTTTACTTTCTAATAAAGCACTATACAGTAATACCATTATGTCCTCCTAGAGTAGACACTTTATAGAAGCTTTGTGTATTCCACGAGTAAGCTAACAACAGAGAAAGGCAAATTTTCAGGGCAATCATCCTTTGAAGAAAACCAAAAGAGCATTGAGATTGTGTTGTCTATACGCTGCCATAGTATTCCAGGAAATAAGTTGGAAAGATTCACGCATTTCCATTCCTCTTATTTTTTAGGGGGGGGGGAGGAGGGTAGAGACACAGTCTCACTATCGCCCTTGGGAGTGCCATGGTGTCTCACAGATCACAGCTCACAGCAACCTCCAACTCCTGGGGTTGGCCGATTCTCTTGCCTTAGTCTCCCAAGTAGCTGGGACTACAGGCGCCCTCCACAATGCCCAGCTATTTTTTTTTTTTTTTTTTTACAGTTTGGCTGGGGCCGGGTTTGAACTCGCCAACCTCGGTATATGGGGCCGGCACCCTATCCACTGAGCCACAGGCGCCGCCCCCCATTCCTCTTGTAGAAGAACTGGCTAGAAGAAAAACAGGGTTATTATGAATATTAAATTATATACTGTATGCAAAACATATTAATTATAAAGTAACATTCAAACTTTTAATTTTAAACTAACTCTAGAAGTCATCCTGAGAATTGTCATGTGTTATCCCCCACTCCTAGTTCAGATCTAATGTCACATCTAAAATGCAGGCTTCTTCGTAAATTAATAACCTTACCTATTACTTGAAATGAATTTGAATGGTTAACTGGACCTCAACTTTCTCTAATACCACAAAAGCTTCAATTGGACAGTCAAGGGAAAGTGGTAAGAAATAGGGAGATAATATTACTCCCTTAATTTCCTAGCCTCTTTTGCCATTTCTCACCCTTTTCCCCTTTGTAAGTATAAACCTTCATTATGTTACACAGTTTGGGTAGACCAAATGCCAATATAAGGTTTAAAAGTAAGTTGTAGGGCAGAGCCAGAACCAGAATGGAAGAGAGTAGAAATGCTAGAAGCTCTGGAATTTATTGTTATTGTTTTGTTTCACTTAAATCTTCCCATGTGTTCTTTTATTTTACATAAGAATTCCATAAATAGGTATTCTATTTAACTGCTAATTTGCAGAATGAATGCCAGATATCAATCCAACAACTAATATAAAAATCCTCACCATACAGAGTAATATATAGTTGTAAGAATAAATTTGATGTAGCTCAATAATTTTCCAGAGCTGCCTTGGCTTAGATGGGAGATTTTTCTTCACTAAGTCAGCCCTGTGACTATCTTCTCCAGTAAGAGACAAAATAGTTTACACACCAAGGGGGCTTGGATACCATATCTTTGAGTAGAATCAAAGAATACATTAGTTTGCTCTAGAATACTTTAAAATGTCAAGAATCTAGAATCTAGAGAAGTGAATTTAAATTGGGATTCTGATCAATGAAACACACCTAAGCAAAACCCATGGTCATATAAGGGTGGACACTGTTGTTCCCTGGATATAGTGGCAATATAATATGTATTATAAAAGAATG
Source organism: Arctocebus calabarensis (assembly GCA_963573935.1). NCBI lineage: Eukaryota > Metazoa > Chordata > Mammalia > Primates > Lorisidae > Arctocebus > Arctocebus calabarensis. The sequence goes on from CAUYON010144933.1 coordinate 5,538, forward strand.
AAAGACTTCCAAGAACTGTTATTTTTTGGCTGTCATTTTCAGCTAGACCAACTAGGAAATACACTTCTGAGCATAGGAAATAAAAATCTTTAATCTGTGGCTCTGTGGCTATTGTTAACCCCCAACCCTTGAAAGAGGTTTTCCACATTGCTGAAAAAAGGTAGCTAAATATATAGACTGGCTGTTTCACATACTATCCTCTGAAGCTAAAGATAATTAGCAGTGGGCCTTAAAGGAATTTCATTTGATTTTATTTTCATGAAATTGTATATTAATGGAAGAAACGGTTAGCTGCAGTTGTACAATTATTTTATCACCCTGAAAATAGAAAATAGTATGAAGATTTGAAAAATAGAGATAGGAAACAACCGATGTTAGAGGTCAAACAGAACTTCTGTTGTCTCAATAATTTTGCGTAATTACTTCTATTATATCTTCCGAGTACAAAAGTAATATGCCCTCAAATGAAACACATAAGAAATAATATACTTGGCAATAATTTTCAAAGCTACCTTTAAAGTTTAATTATTTAAAAAGAAATTGTGATAAATGGAACCTTTGGTTAGAAGTTAGGATTAGACTAAATGATCTCTTTTACTTTTTTTTTTTTTTTTTTTTGAGACAGTCTCAAGCTATCTATCGTGCTGGGTAGAATGCTGTGGCATTGCAGCTCATGGCAACCTCAAACTCTTGGGTTTTAGTGATCTTCTTGCTTTAGCCTCCCAAGTAGCTGGGACTACAGGCGCCTGCCACAATGTCTAGCTTTTTTTGTTGCTGTTGTTATAGTTGTCATTGTTGTTTGGTGGGCCCGGGCTGGATTTGAACCCCTCAGCTCCCATGTATGTGGCTGGCACCCTAGCCTCTTGAGCTATAAGTACCGAGCCTAAAAGATCTCTTTTAAATAAATGGGATCTTCTTGCTGATTCAAGTTTAAGAGACAATCACAAATAAAATCTAGTACATATACTACCTTAAGGACTCATTAGAATAATTTTCTAAAATTAATTTTTAAATATGAACTGTCCAATTAAAACTGGTAGAAAACATTTGGTATCATAGGGAAAATGCAAGTTTCTGCTTGTTTTGTTCTTTGGGGAGAGAACAAAAGTTTCAATGAATGATAATAATCCTTCATATTTCAACTAAAATGTCATTTCTTCAGGGTACCCTTTTTTGAGACTAGATTAGATCCCTCTGTTGTATGTTCTCAAAGAAACTGTGCTCTTCCTTGATAGCATTTACCACTGGGTAGGACAGCCTATTTAGTTTTCTTTCTCAGGAAACTGTCAGCCAGTTCAGAGCAAGGATCACGTCTGGTTGACCACCTTATCTCCAGTGCTTTGTACACAGGTACTCAATAAGAATTTGTTGAATGAATAAAGGAATGGATTTGGAAGACAAATTGTTGCCATTAGGCTGGACCTGGTAGCTCACACCTGTAATCCCAGCACTTGGGAGGCTGAGGCAAGTGAATTGCCTGAGCTCACAAGTTTGAGACCGGCCTGAGCAAGAGCAAGACCCTGTCTCTAAAAAATAGCTGGGTGTAGTAGCAGGTGCCTATCCCAGCTGCTTGGGAGGCTGAGGCAAGAACATCACTTGACCCCAAGAGTTTGAGGTTGCTGTTAGCTAAGACCCACGGCACTCTACCAAGGGTAACCAAGTAAGACTCTGTTTCAAAAAAAAAAAACAAAACACTGTTGTAATTATTTTAAAACCATCCTCCTCCTCCCTTCTAACTATAACCACTAACTTTCACAGATGCAGTTCCACAAACAAAATGGAAGGTGATCAGATTTGCTCGGCCCACTATTTGACAGCCTAGTCACTGGGATAAGGTGTAGTGGGAAGGATTCGTGAAGAAGATAAGCAATTTTTAGGCAGGGCAGGGAGGAACTATTATGTACAGAATTAGAGATAATTCTTTTTTGTTCTATCCCATCTAAAATTCTATTTTCCTTAATATATAATATTAACTTTAGGAGACTTAGGTGTGGTGGCTCACACCTGTAATCCTAGCACTCTGGGAGGACAACGTGTGTGGATTGCCTGAGCTTACAAATTCAAGACCAGTCTAGCTAGAGCGAGACTCCTTCTCTAAAAATAGCTGGGCATTGTGGTGGGTGCCTGTAGTCCCAGCTACTCGGGAGGCTGAGGCAAGAGAATCACTTGAACCCAAGGGTTTGAGGCTGCTATGAGCTACGACACCATGGCACTCTACCAAGGGTGATGCAGTGAGACTCTGTCTCAAAAAAAAAAAAAATTAACTTTAGTAGATAAAACTGATGGGGTAAGTTGAACAATAGAGCCAATTTTCTACCTTCATCAACATACTAGTCTTATTCTTGTCTCACTTCTACAGGCTTTCCTCAAATAGTCTTCTAATTAGAAGGGTCTGAGGACCTCTGAATGGTAAAATATAACTACTCACTTCTCCCAAATTTCATTTTTGTTTTTGACAGATCAAAGGGATTTCCCACAAACAGGGTTATTGATTTAGAATACCTATAAGGAGAACTACAACCAAATGAATTGGTTTTCCATTTTTATAATTCTGAGCCCTTTCCCTCCTCCATAGCACCACTCCATTGTTATTCATGCTACATACATTCTAGTTAAGGAAGCCACATGGAGAATAATCAACCTCATCTGCTACAAAAGAGAGAAGGAAGCAGTTGACGCAACACACTTCTTTCCCTGAGTAATATGTGAGGACTTTATACTACAAACTTACATTCTCAACTACAAACCTTTCTACGATAATTAAATGAACTGTGTGGCAACAGAAATTTACCACTAGCTGCAACAATTAGAAAAGAGAATTTTCTAACTTTGCAGTTCTACTGAAAAACCTTCAAAGATTACATGTGTGAATGCTTTCTATTTATCTTTCTTGTACCCTGATTATACCTAGACACTTCAGTCTAATCCACAAATCATCCCAACTTCAGTATTTCTTAGTTATGAGTGAGTTTAGGTTTAATATAAACCAAGGTGTCAGACCAGTGAAGGCTTTCAGCTCTCTATCCTTGTTCCTGTTGCCCAAACTCTCATTCCTTGTTCCCTGTCCCTTTGTCTAGTTAAATTTTACTCACCCCCTAGATTTCAGCTTATATATCATTTCACATGGGAAGCTTCTCCTAATCTTTCGGATCAGACTGGGTTCCCCTGTTGACTCATCCCATGTATCCTACACTTTATCACCATGCTTACAGCTTTTTATTTATTGATCATTTGCTTAATTGTCTGAATTGCCAGCTAGATTGTGAATTATGTGAGGAGAGGAATAGTTTTGCTTCATAACCAGTGCCTTGGCACATAATAGATGTTCAGTAAATATCTGTTGAATGAATAAAGTAAAAGCAAAATATTAAAGAAAACAAATTAACCCTTAAATAGGGTTCATGAAACCAAGAAAATGAAGACATTTTTACCTGAGCATTCGATGTAGTTTATGAGGTGTCATCCCACATCCATCATCAGTAAAGGTCAAACAAGATTTATTCTTGACCTCCTCAACATCTATAAAGACCGTCCTGGCGGATACATCTGGATCTACAGCATTATCTGCAAAAGGTAGAAATCTGTGGTATTAGATCCCCTTTTTTCAATATTCTATTAAAATCTCTAGTTCAGTGGGGCGTGGTGGCTCATGCCTATAACCCTAGCACTTTGGGAGGCCGAGGCAGGTGGACTGCAAGCTCCTGGGTTTGAGACCAGCCTGAGCAAGAAGAGTGGGACCCCATTTCTAAAAATAGCTGGGCATTGTGGCTTGTACCTGTAGTCCCAGCTACTCGGGAGGCTGAGGCAAGAGAATCACTTGAGCCCAAGACTTTGAGGTTGCTGTGAACTATGATGCCAGGGGTACTCTACCCAGGGCAACAAAGTGAGACTCTGTCTCAAAAAAAATAAACCTCTAGTTCAGTGCCTCTAAGACATAGAAACTGTCCTTTATGCACCTTGTTTGGACATCCCAAAAGGTGAGCAAGGAACATTAATGGTAGTACACTTACTGAATTATAGAGAACAACATACATGATGGCAGATGGGGTTTCACAACGATGGTTTCTAGATTTCGTATTGCTGATCTGCAATCTGCCTTTCTACCTTCAAACTTCAGGGTCTGTGGGAAAAAGTACTCCCATATGCAAAGCATCTTGCTCCATTTTTGCTTTATATTATGTGTTAGCCACTTATTGCTCACAAACACATACAGTAAAGGGTGGCTACTGAGAAAGCTGAACCAGCAATTTTGGTAGAAGTAGATGCACATTACATAGATTATAGTTCATTTGTGAGAATTTATTTTCTTTTTTACATCACCTCCTCTATTATATAGCCTAAAAGGCATTTAGCGAGTCAGAGGTTAAAATCAAAACATTTAATTGCTTTTCTAGATCTCAGTGATGGTAGTGAGCATACTTAGAAGGAGTGATTTTTGCTTAGGTTTTTGGTAATAGTTCAGTGGCAAGGCTGTCCACCTCTTATGAAATGGAGACCATAGATTTTTTTTTTTTAGAGACAGAGTCTCACTTTATCACCCTCAGTAGAGTGCTGTGGCATTACACAGCTCACAGCAACCTCCAACTCCTGGGCTTAGGTGATTTTCTTGCCACAGCCTCCCGAGTAGCTGGGACTACAGGCGCCCACCACAACGCCCAGCTATTTTTCTGTTTTGCAGTTCGGCCAAGGCTGAGTTTCAACCCACCACCTTCAGCATATGAGGCCGGCGCCCTACTCACTGAGCCAGAGGCACCGCCCGAAACCATAGAATTAAAGTAGAAAAAATACACAGAAAGTTTCACAATTCCCCCTGAATTATAGCTTCACAACGGGTTAATTTTTTAAGGCTCTAAAGACATCAAATATAGTTATATTCTATGTGTAATGTCCATAACCTCAGGGGTGCCATTACCTAGTGACCGCATCTTTTGTCATAGTCACCAGTTTACATAACTGTCAATCACTAAAACCTGTGGCTCACTGCCTCCAGTAGAAGGGCAGAAGGGCAGTCTATACAAACTGTTGGCTAGATTTCTTATAACATTTTTTTCTCTATTTGCTCTTTAAGGAAGACAGAGTCCTTCCCTTCCACCCCCTTCCCTTTCCCTAGCATTCTATACTGTTTTACAAATACCACATAGCTGGGCTGAGAGAGCTGGGTGGGGTCCTGGTTGTATGCATAAACTCATCTCATTACAACTGATCAAAATCATGACTTTTTCCCTGGGAACATCCATTACAATTAAGAGAAGTACCACACATATTCAAAACATTCCTTTTTAAATTTTTTTAAAAACATTCCTTTTTAGAAAAAATACAGTAACAGTATCAGTTATAGCTACTGGGATGTACAGAATGTTCATCAAATAAAACAAGACAGATTAATTTAAAGGCTACATTGGTGCTGCCAGAGTCACTGATAAAATTCTCTGCGTAAACTGAAGAAGTCTTAACAACAGTATGGCATCACTAGTCTTAGAAGGGGGTTAAAGGGATTGACTCTGTTAAGAGTCAATTAAGAGTCAATTTTTTTTAAATAGAAGGTTCCAAGAGAAAGTTTATTCTATATGCTTAGCAGTCACTCTTTTGCTTTTATTATTTTTAATTGACACATAAAAATTGTACGTATTAATGGAATACAGTATGATATTCTGATATGTGTACATGTCAAATCAGTGTAATTAGTATATCTATTACCTCAAACATTTATTATTTCTTTTGTTGGGAACATTCAAATTCTGCTCTTCTAGCTATTTGACAATATACAATAATTTGGCATTAATTACATTTGCCCTACAGTATATTAGAACTCATTTCTCCTATCTAGTCATAATTTTGTATCCATTAACGAACCTCTGGCTATTTATTCCTCTCCCCCCCCTACCTTACCCAGTCTCTACTAACCACTTTTCTACTCTCTACCTCTGCAGCTTATGAGAACATGCAGTGTTTATCCTTCTGTGCCTGGCTTATTTCACTTAACATAATGCCCTCCAAACTTATCTGTTGATGAATAAGATAGTCAAACTTTAAGGACCAGGTGGGGCCTGTGGAATATGGCAAGAAAAATGGGCCAACTTTTGGCAGGAGTTATAAGTTTGGCATGCAATGGGAGCTTTATCAGAAATATAGTTCTTCACTTTATAAGGGGCAGAAATGTTTTTCTGTAACTGACACAAGAATTCAATATTGTATAGCTGCCTACATTGTTTTCAAGAAAACTAGGCAAGTAGGCACTGAATTGTGTTGTGTTTATCAGTCACTCCTGCTGGAAGATAGCCAAAGTCATTGTGACTGATGCAACCTGTCAACCAACTGGACATCATGTATGCATTGAAAACTTTGGACATGGAGGAAATTTTTTCTAACACTTTATGAAGACCATTCACACATCAAACAGGTAACATATATCAACTGCAATTACACATTTATACAACACTACATTCAATGAAGTCAGATGGAAGGCCTCTTGCAAAATCATTTCAACTCTTCTTTGTAAGTTTTGCTCAAACTTTACCAGGTATGTTTTTACAGGAACATACCAGAGTTTTAATGCCGGCACTTCAGGAGCAGCTAGGTGTTTTAGTGCCTTGACTGGAAGCTCTTGCAATGCAGGGGAAGGGAGCATGCTAGAGGCCAAGGTCAGCTAAAGCAACAGGGAAAAAAAGAGATCAGTGGTGGGCACCAGCAAGCAGTTTTGCACTTACTGCTAGTTTTATGTTGCCTTTCACTGGACCTCAACAAATGAAATCAGACTAATAAGGTTGGCCTCAACATATGAACTTACGATAACAAGGCACCAATCTGGCGGCTGGTTTCAAGCCTACTTTTTGCTACTTAACCCTCCAAAAATTTACCAACATTTGGTATATGCTATCAGATTCCAGAAAGTCTGTCTTCTCCCTAGCCCAGTCTACCCAGCCTTTGAATAGTAAGGACGAGAGGACCCTTCCTCTTCTCCCCTTCCTTACCACTTCAGTGACACCTGCACTCTCAGAACCTGTAGTGTCTTGATCCTCTAACCTGGCTACACAATCCCACATGCTACCAGATCCTAGGGAGTCTTCTCTCTCCTAACCTGGCCTGTGCTATCTCTCACTAGGAGAACCTAATCTCTACCTTCCCCTTGCCCACCACTTAGGTAAAGACTTGATAAACCAGATCCTGGAGAATCTATCTCTGTCCCCTAACCTACTGCACTTGACTCCTTGTCTTCTAAAAAAGCATTGTAACTGAAGCCTCAGACCTCATTAGAACATGGGAAGCAGTGAGAAACTATTCCATGGTAGCCTCCCAGGAAAAGTGAGAGACAGTTTTGCCGTAGCACTTCAAAAGTTTCTCATCCTTTCCAGTTCTGATAAGATCACATGGCTCCCATCTTCACCTAGGAGGACCACCTACAGATACACACAAGGTTGTCAGGGCCAAGCTGTTGCCCTACAAGCATTCTACAAGTATCTAAAAGCATTCTTGCCTAAAAGTAAGGTCATTGAAGGAGCTCAGGAAATCTCACCCCAAAATATAACTCCTTGGTATAGAATATTTTACATTAAAGGCCATTCAAGATTAAAAAGCACTGGAGAGGGCATTAATAGGCTGACCTAGCAAAAGATCAAAGGGGCAACCAACTTCCCTTTCTCTCCCTCTTATCTCAATACTTTGTAGGAATAAAGATCAAGAATGCAACCTGACCTGGCCCAAATCATTTAAATAGAATACCTGTCTCACAGGTTAATTTCACTTGCAAAGAGAATCATTCACAAGTCAAACGTTTCCCTCAACAGTGTATCCTCCCTGGCACCATTGGTTTCCCCTAAACAGAATTACCTGTACTTCTCATTTCCCTCCTCCCCTCCAAAAGATATATATAAATATACATTTGAACTTCACTGGGATATTGAGTATTCACCCTGGGATTACCCATTTGCATGGTATCTAACTAAATCTTTCTCAGGTTGATCCTTCAGCAAACTTGGGGGGGGGTCCTCCTCACCTCTGTATCTTTAACTATTGTAGTAAGCCTATTCTTTCACTGTTTCACACCCCTTCAACATAGTCAGCAAATGACCACAAGTTTAAAATTCAGTCATTCCCTTATCTCTCCTTCTTCTTGCCCTATGCATCTCTTAGGCTTGCTCACATTTTTTTATTTTTTTGTATTCCCATTGTCATTCTCCTGGTTTACAGAACTTACTCCCTTTCATCTGGATTCAAATCCATGTGTCTCTCTTCTCCAATTCATCTTATTTGTTGCTGCAAGATTAACTTTCCTGAAGCACAGCTTTGATCAGGACATTCTCTTGCTCAGAAAACTTTTAGACAGAAAGGCCAAATATTAGAGCCTGTCAGTCACATCCTGGTCCCAGATTACCTTTTTAACCTGATTTCCCACTTGGTACTTGGAGTAAAAAAATCCTGTGGTTGAGTCCTGGATCTGCTACTTACTATACATGTAACCTTGGAAAAGTCGATTCAATTCTCTCAACTTGTTTCTTCATCTGTAGGATGAAAAAAGTAGTAATATTCTTTACCTCAATGGGTAAAGTTAAAAAGGTATGCATGAAAGGTCTTGTGAGCTTTCTAAGGACCTATAGATTTTATTATTTGTGAACTCCATGCTCTAATTAATTAAACTCAACAACTCACTGTTCTTCATGCCTTTGTTCATGCAGTTGTCCCCTTTGCCTGGAATGCCCCCTCCCCCATATCCGCAAGTCCCAATCCTTTAAATCTCAGCTCAAATGTCATCTCCTCCACAAAACCTTTCCTAATATTCCACTTCCTGATAAACTGGAAGTCATTCCTCTTTCCTCTAAACTTGCACAGCACTTGTTTATATCTTTGTTGATATACCACTTTTTACAAAATATTCTGTACACCTTGACTACTTCCTTGTAAAATTTTATAATAAATATTTTGTAAATAAAGGTACATTTAGCTATAATTTCCCATTTTCCCCATGGTGACTTTAGGGACACCTGGTATTTTGTTGTTATACAAAACATAAACCTTCCGTACATGTTTTATCTCCCCAACTAGAAGAATAAATCTATGTTGTACTCATTTTTGTACCTACCACAGTGGCCTTGCACACAATGGGTAGTTAATAAATATTTCCTGAATGAATGATTCACTCAAAAATTAACGCCTAAGTGGAGAAAACTATTGAAGGAAAACCCAAAACGCAAATTTTGAATTACCAGTTAACACTTTGCCCTCCTTTTTCCCTATTTTCAACATTATCACAAAAAGCTCTGTTTGGGCTTGGTGCCTATGGCTCAATGGGCTAAAGTGCCAGCCATGTACACCTGAGCTGGCGGGTTCAAATCCAGCCCAGCTGCCAAACAACAATGACGGCTGCAACCAAAAAATGGCCAGGCGTTGTGGCGGGCGCCTGCAGTTCCAGCTACTTGGGAAGTGGAGAGAAGAGACTTGCTTGAGCCCAGGAATTGGAGGTTGCTGTGAACTGTGGTGCCACAGCACTCTATCCAGGGTGACACCTTGAGGCTCTATCTCAAAAAAAAAAAAAAAAGAAAAGCTGTGTTTGATTTTAAAAATCTGTATATATACATCGCATCATGCATGTGTATAGACAACACACATACTCGCACTCATATTGAACATCTCAAGCCAGGTTTGAGTTCTTTAAGGTAACACTTAAGACAAAAATCACATATATTCAAAATTACAAATTGAAAAAACTCATTAAATCACCTATAAAAGTACCTGGAGCACAGGAATTTGTGGTTTTGCACTGTACAAAGGTGAGAGAACAAAACATTTGTCTTCCATTCCCCCCACTATGTGAATTGTTACATTTTCCTTCCCCCACCTTGCCTTTCAGTAAACTGTAAACATATAGATTGTATGATGTAGAGATTTGCCTGAGGCATAGCACCAAGCCTTAAAAATATAGTTAGTTCCTGTTCTCTAGGATTCAAAACACATCACTGCCATTTTTTTGTGCACCTTCTAATTGAATCATACATATTGAAAAGTCTTTTGTGTTACAGTCAAACTAATTATCAAAGTTCCCTATCACCCTTCCAAATAACTCTCTCCTGCTACCCACTGACTTCTTGCTGAAGGCAACTCTCATGTCATGGCCTCAGCCACTGGTTAAGTAAGGACTGGAGTCATTTGAAGAGCTTTGAAACTTTCAAGATTTTGTTCGGTGCCACCTCACCCTATAAATATCTTTTCCTCCTTTCAGTGTCCAAGACATTTATAATGTGCTGTATATGCTGCTGCATTTTGTGCAGGACTGCTTTTTCTTCTTTTTTTCCACACAATATTTAGCACACTACTGCAAAAGCTGGTGTACTTGGTTTCAAGGGATCAACTAAAAACACTTTAAAAGCAAACACCAGTGGAGCAAGAGTTTAAGTTCTCAGTATTCATTCCAGCGGTGTGAGGGCGCTCGTGGACCACGGACCCAGCCCTCCGCAGTCACAAGGAGCCAAATGCACTCGTGTCATCTCTTAAGAGATGTCCCATCATTCCTAGACTTTCTTGTCTCAAAAGTTATGGAACTCCTTTTTTCCAGACCTTCCCCCATGACCTTTTCCGGTCCTCTAACAATGCGCCTTTGCTAGCTGCGGGCATTCTACGTAGGTCGCCAGCCCCTGTGGAGCCCAGCTGCCGCCGAGCCCGGTGTTTTTATGCATTTTTTCTTTTGATTATTAACTCAGCTATCCTAAAGTGGCCGGAACATCACGAGCTAGAAACAAACACATGGGGTCCTGACTCCTTAGACACACCTTGTCTGCTCAGCTTTCTTCACCGTAACCTAGTCCCTGGCGGGAGAGCCATCCCCCTCCTCCGCCTGCGGAGCCGGGGCCGGTCCCGAGGCTCCCACCCAGCCCCGGCCCGCCCCCACGCGGCTCTGCACATTCCTCTCGCGTCCGCGGCACCACGCTGGCAGCACTGCCTCAGGCGATCGCGGCCAGGCCCGCCCTCGCCACTCACCTAGCAGCTCCGCGATGGCACTGAAGGGTCGCGTGTGGCTGCTGGAGTTGCTCTGTAGGTAGCGGGGGCTCATCTGGGGGCGAGAGAAGGTCCCGTCCCGCGTGAGGCCTCGGCCCGCCGGGCCCTCTCCGCGCGCCCCCCGCAGCCCTGGGGCCCGCGCGCGCGTCCGCCCCCTCGGGCCCCCGACCTACCGTGCTCAAGCGGATCCCGAAGGCCTGTGGGCCGCCGCCCGGCCGCGCCAGCCCACAGCCCGGCGCGCCAGGGCCCGCGGGGGCCCCTCGGTACAGGAGCATTTTTTTGGCCGCCACGATACTCGTTTGCCGCCGCCGGACTCCTCGCCCGGCGGTCCCGGACTAGCCCTCACTCACTCCCACTCGCAGCTGCCGGCTGCCGTCCCGTACTGGCCCTCTCTCGCTCCTACTCGCAGCTGGCGGAGGCGGGGCGCGCTCCAGCCACCTGTCCCGGGCGGGAGGGGTGAGGCCGGCAGAGCCGAGCGGCGGCCCCGCCCTGTCAGCACCTCTCCCGACCCACCGACTGCCGGGGCTGCTTCAGAGCCGTACAGAAATATGGCGACCTCCTGACAGCCGCTCCTTGATCCCCGCCCCTAATTAATTCTTGGCGTTTGCCATAGGCCAGACGCCGAGCGGGAAAGCGCGGGGGAGGGGGGAGCCGCGGGCGCGTGGGGAGGGGCGGGAATGAGGCTAGAGGAGGCAGAGGATGTACGGGATTTCTGGAACGGACTCACGCTCGGGCTGCGTGACTAACGGGCAGGATAAGACAAGTCTTTCAAGTTCTAAAGGCTACAGTGTTGCTATCTGGGAAGATAGCAGGCTGCGGTGGTGGGAAAGCATTCTGACTAGTCTGCCTCAAATACCTCAGAAGCGCCTAGAAGGTTTTAGAAGGCAGTTGGCAGTCTCCAAAGTCTTGAAAGCCCGCAGGAAGGCTGTTTGTAAGGAAATGAGAATCACTTAAATATCATCAAATAGAGGACTGGTTAAGTTTTAGAACATCCATAAAGCAAAATGCTATACAGTTCTTAAGGGCCCAGTCTGTAGATAAATATATATTGATGTAGGCTCGGCGGCCATAGCTCACTGGCTAGGGCACTGGCCACATGCACCGGGGCTGGCGGGTACGAAGCCGGCCTGGGCCTGCTAAACAACAATGACAACTATAACAACACAAAAACTAGCCGGGCATTGTGGTTAGCGCCTGTAGTCCCAGCTACTTGGGGGGCTGAGGCGAGAGAATCGCTTAAGACCAATGGTTTGAGGTTACTGCAAGCTGTGATGCCACAGGACTATATCAAGGGCGACATAGTGAGACTCTGTCTCAAAAAAAAAAAAAAATATATATATATATATAGATAGATATAGAAAAATATTCATGAGGGAATTAAGGAAAAGACTGTACAACATATTGTGTGACAGATACCCTTTTTACTGAAAAAAGTATATATATGCATATATTTACATATACATATATACATACGTATGTATACACACACAAAGAAAAATAATATATACCAAGATGATATCTCTGGGTATGGAATTAGAGCTTTTCTTCTTATCTGTATTTTCTAATATTTATATTATAAAAGTGATTTGATTGGGGCGGCACCTGTGGCTCATCAAGTAGGGCGCCAGCGCCATATACCAAAGGTGGCGGGTTCAAACCCGGCCTCGGCCAAAGTGCAAAACAGAAAACTAGCCGGGCGTTGTGTCGGGCGCCTGTAGTCCCGGCTACTTGGGAGGCTGAGGCAAGAGAATCGCCTAAGCCCAGGAGTTGGAGGTTGCTGTGAGCTGTGTGACGCCACAGCACTCTACCGAGGGTCATAAAATGAGAATCTGTCTCTACATAAAAAAACAAATAAATAAATAAAAATGCTTTCATTATAGGAGAACAGATTTTTAATTTTTAAAACATATAGCATTCTATGATATGGTTGAACCATAATTTATTTGACTATTCTTCTTGCTGGCTCAGGCAATATCATATACAGGTCATTAATTTCTGGTACTCTTATTTCTATGATTGCAAAAAGTGAGATTGCTGTGTCTAATAAGACAAGCATGGTTTAAGTGTAATAAATACGGGGCAGCACCTGTGGCTCAGTGAGTAGGGCACTGGCCCTATATACCGATGGGTTCAAACCCGGCCCTGGCTGAACTGCACAACAAAAAAATAGCCGGCCGTTGTGGGGGGCGCCTATAGTCCCAGCTACTTGGGAGGCTGAGGCAAGAGAATCGCCTAAGCCCAAGAGCTGGAGGTTGCTGTGAGCTGTGTGACACCAAGGCACTCTATCGAGGGCCATAGGGTGAAACTCTGTCTCTACAAAATAAATAAATAAATAAATAATTAAAATAAATACTTTCAGATGAAGGAGATTTGTTCTCCCACCAACTGTCATTTATTTAGCACTAAATGGTCCCAATCTTTAACTTCGTGCAAACTTTTTGTATAAAAAATGTTATCTCCTTATTGTTTTAATCTGCATTTCCCTAACTACTAATGAAGCTGAATATCTTTTCAAAAGTTTATTGTGTATTTGTATCTTCTCTTCTATGAAATGCCTATTTATAGCTTATGAGCATCATTTCCCCCCAATTGGGTCTTTTGCATTTGTCTTTAGTTATCTTTTTTTTTTAATTTTTAAAAATACATAAAAGGACAGAGAATACTATAATGAATCCCCACATACTTATTACTCAGACGCAGTAATTAGTAAGACTGCTATCTTGGTGCAATGGACTGAGCATTTGTGGCCTTCCTAAATTCATGTATTTGAAATCCTGCCCACTAATGGGATACTATTAGGAGATGTGGCTTTTGGGAGGCAAATATGCCAATGAACTTGAAGTCCTTAAAAATGGGGTTAGTTACGGCTCGGTGCCCGTGGCTCAAGGCGCCAGCCACGTACACCTGAGCTGGCGGGTTCGAATCCAGCCCGGGCCCGCCAAACAACAATGACGGCTGCAACCAAAAAATGGCCGGGCGTTGTAGTGGGAGCCTGTAGTCCCAGCTACTTGGGAGGCAGAGGCAA
>CAUYON010144934.1:0-23701 GCA_963573935.1 Arctocebus calabarensis
GAGGCAGTTCAACCAAGTGCCAAGTCCAAAAGAAACCCAAACAGCTCACAGGTAAGGCCTTTCCAGTTTGCAATCTCACTGATGCTGTAGTCACAGCTGCCGGCAGGATTAGACCGAACGAACACACGCAACCACTTGCCAGATCTACACTGCTTTTGCCTTCCTCAGGGGGTCCAGAAGTCTCATGCTGTCTCCCTGTGTCCCCAAAGGGATGTTTCTGGGCAGATCTCGCCAGCCAGAGATGCCTGAAGTCTTCTCTCCCCAGTCTCATGGAGCCCAGTTGCAAGAAAGCTGTTACTCGGCCACCATCTTGGCTCCTCCCCCCTCCATCTTTCTTTAAGGCATAATATTCCATGCGGTACATATACCACAACTTATTAATCCATTCATGTGTTTATGGGCTCTTGTGCTTCTTCCATGACTTAGCAATTATGAATTGGGCTGTAGTAACATTCTGGTACATGTATCTTTGTTATAATGTGATTTTCGGGTCTCTATTTAAGTTCTTGATTGTAGGTCTCCAAAATGAGCATTGGGTGCTCTGAACATGCTTAAGGGAAAGTCAGAGACCTGTTATATAAATTCCTTTTTGCTATTTTCATTAAACAACTGCAAAGTACCATCCTGTGCCATTGTAATTATAGAGATAAGGAAGAATCTGTTTCTAATGGATGCAACAAGCTGTGATACTTCTTTTTATATATATAGTATGTTAAGAAACACCTATTCAGCTATGACATTAAAATGCTGGTTCTTAGGAATGGGTCTTGCCATTTGCATTTGTAAATATTTATTGGATGAAGAATATGGATAAAATGTCATAGAACGTTATCCTTAGGATCTGTGATTTGAGTTAAAATTTAGTTCTCTTGTATTACATTTGGTTTTCTTTTTTTCCATTGGTTTCTGACTGAACATGGAAGCTGAAACATCCCAAGAGGTTTTGAGGGAGTAGAAAGAAATGCTTCTCAAAATTGAATAAAAGTCTTATCCTGGGTACGTATTCTGAAGGGCTTCCAAGGAATGGCAGCTCTCAGGGAGAGACTTCAACGGAATAGGAAAAAGAGGGTGTGAAAACAGAATGAAATGTTTTTTTTTTCTTTTCCTTATCTTAACTATAATACTTTTTGATGTAGAAGGCTGTTGTTATTTGAGAATATCTTATGACTTGGATACTATAAAAACATTCTTTTCTAAGAAGAGAAAACCAATCCAATTTGTACCATAAAAATAAAAAAAAAATTGATTCAGAATGCTGGAATATAGTGTAAATGAATTGATTTGGGAAGAAAACATATTGGAATGGGAAAAGAGATTAGTATACAGAAACATCTAGTGATTCTGAGGTCTCTGTGTTTTCATTCTTAATTTTCTGTTTTACTGCAAACTCAACGAGCGATTGCGTTTCCCTTGGCTATCTTTGGAGAATCTTGACTGGAGGTTTTAACAAATTTGATATTGAGCAAAGTAAGCTTAGAGCAGCTTTTATTAGACTATTAGAATTATTTTTAAAGTGTTGCGTTTTGAGTCTGTAGAGTCTTTTAAATTGCACATTAGCTAGTTAACCCCCGATAGAACTCAACTATGATGGGTTAACAAAGGAGAAAACAATACATGCTCCAACTCTGCATTATGAAATTCTTAAAAATAATACCTTGCCTTTCACATTGCCTTTGGTTATCTCACAAGAGGCCACTACCTTAGTCAATTATCACTTGCATCTTTTTTCCAGGCATCTTAAAGATCAATTTTTAGGCAATCATTTGATCCTTCGGGCAATCAGACTGTTCTCTGGCTACCTGTGGACAATTATGAGTAAGCTTAGCATACGCAATGTCCCCAAATACAGTTCATTTCCAAACATGGCTAGTAGAATTAAGTCTTTGGAAGTCTTAAATTCATTATAGTATCTGATCCATTGACCCTCCTAATCAAGGATTTGACTGACTGGTAAGATCTTTCTTAATGGAAAAGGAAGTTCTGTTTTGCCATCCTGTTGGGTTTTGAGCTTAGTTCTACCCTCTTGGGACTCTGTGCTATTGAAAGTTCTCTGCCACACAATAGCCCTCCAGAAACTAGAGAGAGTTGTATTTCAAGGATACCTCCCCTCATTTTCTTTCTTTTTTTTTTTGGAGTCTTTGGCTGGGGCTGGGTTTGAACCTGCCACCTCTGGCATGTGAGGCTGGCACCCTACTCCTTTGAGCCACAGGCACCACTCTCCCCTCATTTTCTTGTCAAATTCTAATGAATAGTCATGAGCTTTCGGTTTTAGTGTTTTTCATGCCAATTTACCTTTAAAAAAAAAACAATTTCAGGTTAATGTGAGAATTCAAACAACCAAGTCACAATGTTTAAATTTGTCAGGTAGAGTCCCTCTTATATCCTGCACCCAAAAGGTGTGTAGTACACCCCTACATTGCGCCCATTCAGTGGGAGCTCCCCAATCCTCCTCTCCTCCTCCCTTGTTTTCCCCCAACTTTAATTAGTCCCAACTCCACTTATTTCTCTACATGTTCTTTCATATTTATTTCTTTGTCAGACTACAATGAGGAAAACAGAAGACATAGTAGGTATTTTATAAGATAACTTAATAGAGGGAATCAGTTAAATAGGAGTGGGGAGGATGGAAGAAAGGAAAATGCAAACACTGAGGTAACACTGTGGTATTGACCACAACTCTAGGACTGGGGACAGAATGAAAATCCAGGGTGTGGAGAGGGGTGTCACAGAGCTGGGATGCAGACATCTGAGGAGGGGGCTAAGCTGCTGCCACACTTCAATAGCTCAAGAAAGAGCTGTGATGCTGGCAGTCAGGCAACTGCAGAAGGGGATGGTGGCCGCTGGTGCTGCCACCGCCGCAGCAGAAGGAAAGCGTCTGTTAAACTTGTGCTCAGTCCTTGAGTGTGGGTGGCTGTCTGCCTAGTGGTTTTATCCCCGAGGAGAGGGTAATATCTTTTTTTTGGAGATTGCCTGAAGAATTGAGGAGGCTGTCTCCAACAGGAAGGAAAGCTAGCCTTCTTCCCTTCTCCTGACTCAGTCTCTGTCTAGTGCCCTGTACAGGCAGAACCTAACAAGTCAACAGGCAAAGGAGAAATGCATTTTGCAGAATCCTATCCCCAGCTTCCCAAAGTCCATTAAAGAAAGATAGGTTTGGAAAGAAGAGAGAATACTTCTAAAAAATCATTTTTAATCCTTTCGTTAGAACTTCAAATACAGGAGGAACAATTTCAATTATATTTTCAAGGAAGGATTAAATTCCTAATATGAATGTTTATGTATTTATTCATATGTAGCCACACAGAAAGAGTTGCTTCAGTCATTCTTATTTATTTAACTTGATTTTCTTTAAAAGATAATATTTTTGGTTTGACTTTCCTGCAAATCAAATTTCCTCTAGCTTGAGGATTATGAATTTCTCCTTTGGAGACTTTCTCACGTCTCAAATGTGTTCCTTCTACTGTCTAATTTCATGAATTACAGAATATGAGTGCAATTTAACTACTAAAACTCAAATTAACAAAATAGAAATGCTACAGCCTAACTCGCTAGGGAAGTTAAAATTGAAGCAAAATTAACAACCCAGACTTCATTCAAAACTTTCCCTGTCAGAGTGGTAAGGATGAAAAGAGAAATATATTGACGTTAAAATACTACCTTCTCCTTTGAAGGAAAGTGAAAGAACACTGTTTTCTTTAATTGACTTGATTTTTCTCCTTCATGGGGGAGAAATGCACTAGCTATAAATTTATGCTCTGAATATGTAAGGGAAAGAAACCTTTGTCATTCTCCAAGTCTTTTTTGAGTTGTTTTGGTTGACGATCATTAAAACAGGTGGAAGTCACTTTCCTTATCTTGAAAATAATTTCTTTTTTTGGTATACAATTAAGAACACAGGGCTGGGGATTTACATTCCTTTTTTCCTTAGGCTGGCTCTACCACTAAAGACTGAGACCATTTGCAAACAGCTCTTTGAGCCTCAGGTTTTTCCTGTGTGAATAGGTTTTTCATTTTTAGTAATCTGAGCAGGAAAATTCATTCCAAATTGTTCTTGTTTTTGTTTTCTTTCTTTCTTTCTTATTTTATTTTATTTTTTAGAAATTAGGGGGTTTGGAAAGAGAAGAAAGGAGGAACTCTAGTGCCTGATCAGTGTTAGCTGACTCTCTTCTTTCCAAGTCTGAATGGATTATGGAGTAGAAAGTCATGATGGTATTTTAGAGTCAGATCTTGGCTCAAATTCTAATTCTGTCTTGTAAACTGTGATATTTGCTATTATGTAACATCTCTAAGCCAAAGTGTCCTACCTATAAAAGAGTAATAATAAAAACTATCCCAAATATTTTTGTGAAGAACATGAGTTAATAAATAAATAAAACATAAGCCTTCATCAATAATATTGATGAAGAGCATTAATCAGCCGATAGTCTTGCTTGTGCTTCCTTGGAATGCTGACATATAGTGCAGTCAAAGCTATTCTTGCCTACTCACTTTCATGCTAGCATCCAGCCAACCACATAGAGTGAAGCTCAAAGAGTGCTCAGGTTTCAAGGTGCCCTTACATTTACCTTGGCTTAGATTTCTGTGTGCACGTGTGTGTCTGTGTGTGTATGTACACATGCGTGTTGAGAGTGGCAAGGTGGTTTTCCCTCTCTGTTGTCTTTCTTCTCCTTATATGAAAGAATTTGACAATGACACCAGTCTATCTCTGCTACAGGGCAAAAGATAAGCCCAAATTGTCCTTAATGTCCATCTTGTAAGTCACATAAAGGAAGAGAGGAAAGAAATTATTGACACTGTCATTGTAGGGATGGGTGAGGCTATGAGAGAAATTGCGAGGTTCCTGAATTATATGATGATTAAGAAATGTGCTAATTTGGCTTCATTAGGAGTTTGCTTCTTCTTCCTCCTCCTCCTCCTCCCCCTCCTCCCTCTTTCTCTTCCTAGTAATAGAATTATTTAAAATTTTAGGGACCAAGACCAGGAAGGTTCTAATGTCCTACTCTAGGGTCCTAGTGAGTTTAGGTACCTTTAAAATTGGAAAGTATCTGTGGGTTTGTTTTAAATTCCAGTGGCTTAACGTGATTGGTAGGCTTGCTGTCCGTCCCACAGCCACCTGTGCGATGGGTCCTGGGCTCACAGTGCTCTGCGTTTCAGCCCAGCAGATGGTGTCACTCAGCTTGTGCATAGTCCCAGGTCAGCAGCAGCAGACGCCCTGTCCAGAACCCACTGTGTTGGCCGGAACCTCAGGCTCCTTCTCACAGGCTTCGGGTCT
This sequence comes from Arctocebus calabarensis, assembly GCA_963573935.1. Classification (NCBI taxonomy): domain Eukaryota; kingdom Metazoa; phylum Chordata; class Mammalia; order Primates; family Lorisidae; genus Arctocebus; species Arctocebus calabarensis. Next base: position 5,270 of record CAUYON010144934.1, read on the forward strand.
CCTTCCCCCACCCCCGTTTATTCCGTAGCCCTCAGCAGCTCAGCACAGCAAGCTTGACAGGACCTGTCTTCCCACACTGTTAATTTCACAGCCGGATGAATAGAAAGGTAATTTATATGGGTCAGTCAGATTTAAAATGCTGCTGTGTCTCCTGACGAGGTGGAATGAGAGGATTTAAAAGAATTATTAGTGTGGTCCGGAGCGGCCGTCTGTGGTCTCTCCGACACAGTCCTGTACCTTTTCCATTTGGTAAATGCCCCACGTGGCCCCCACATGTTGACTGTGGATTACAACCAAGATGAGAAGCCAGCCACTGGGGGAAAATTTTTGTTTTCATTTATTTTTAATTAATTGCAAACTTCCTCTTTCATTTGGCTTGCCACGCTCTGCAGATCCTGGTGACACAGGAGCTCTGCCAGCATTAGGAGCCACTCTGCCGAACTGTGAGAGGCTTAAAAGCATCAGCCAGCTGCTTTGCACTCAATCCTCAGGGAAGGTTTGAAACGAATTTGCATGCTTGGAATTCACCTTCCAAAATGATCCAACTGATGTTGTCGGATCCATGCTTCTCCTTCCTCAACTCTCCCATTAAATGATAATAATTATAATTATGAGGCATCATTTTCAAAACGTATCTATTAGCTGTGGGTGGGTGAACAGAGTGCCTGCCTGGAGGCGCTTTAAGGTGAAAGTCCACACACAAGTCTTCCCGGCCTCAGGGATTCCCCACATCCCGGACCTAGCAGGGCTGTGTGGGGAAGTGAAGATGTTAAGCATCAGAGGAGATGGAAAAACAGGAGTCTAAAAATCAGTCACATTTATTTTGGGGGCCAGACTTATGTGATTTGCATGCCAAGTCCTCTACTGAATAATTGTGATTTGGGGCAAAATAATTTAGGAACATCCCACCACCCCACGCTCAGTCCTCTGCTTCTTTATCTGTAAAAGAGTTGGTATGCAAACTAAATAGGATGTACAGGAAACGCCTTGGTCTATGTTGCGTGTTTTGTACTTGGCAACAATCATTAATACAATCTATAAGAACCAATGTCAATGATCAAAACAGTGAGTCCACCTGTCTTAGAATCTACCTTGAAAACTTTCTGTTCAAAGGAGACAGCCAGTGAGAATAATGGAAACGTGCTTTTGCTACAAATATGTAGAAAATGGGAAAGCCTAACAATGACAACAGTGACAAAAATTGCAGGGTATCTGAGACCGCAGGAAAGAAACCGAATTCTCCTCGTGTCTAATCATTGAAGAGTGAACTGGGAACCTGAAAGGCGACTGAGGGAGGCTAATCTTTCTGGGGGTGGGGGAGCTTGGTGGTCCCTGGGAAGTCGGAGGCTGGGCTGTCACACCTAGATGGAGTCAGGACAGGAGACAGTGTCGGGTTCACTCGGAGGGGGGTGACACCGAGGCTGCCACCGCCAAGACCCGTCAGCATTTTCAGCTGAAGTTAAGAGGTGGCCTTAAAAGGTGTTACAAGCAAGTACTACACGCTGAGGATACAATTACTTTTTTATACAAACTCTTGTAGAGAATAGAAAAAGGAAATTCTCGGACACTTGTTCCACGAGGGTAGTAAAAATGTGAAACTGAAGTGCTCAGAACTGCAATGCCCTGGAGGAGAACTGCCGGCTAATTTAATCTGTGAAAATGATGTAAAATCATGAATAAAATACAAAGGACAGTAAAGCTGAGACTGCTGTTTAAATAAAAGCCAAGGCTCTTAAGCATTTTCAATTTACGTTAAAAAACAGCCTTAGAAACCATTCGCTCAGCCAACCTGGGAGATGAGAAGGAAATGCAGAAGGTGAGTGAAGGTGAAGTTGGCTGCTGTCACCTCTACAAACCACAAGCTCTCGCCATGGCCCTGCTGGAATTTGGACTTTGATGTTATAATCTCTGCTTTATTTGGAAAACCCCAACCCTAGAAATTAATATGCAATTTGTCTAAAGAGAGTAAAAAGAATATAAAGGAAACAAAGTAAAAATTAATGAAATAGAAAAAAAAGGAAACAATAATTAGTGTCAATAAAACCAAACATTAGATTTCTAAAAAGACAAAACAGGAACATTTGGAATAAGACTAATGGCAAAAACAGCAGAGACATAAAAAGGGGAATAAAAAAATTGTCTATTGAATATGTGTATCTATCCAGAAACTATATGGTGATAAATAGAAAAGCTTTAGTTAAAAAAAAAAATTCCAAGAAAATGACCTAATTTACCAAAATGGGTATGGAAAAGATGAATAGTTTTGCAACTGTTACAAACCTGTGGCTCAGCAAGTAGGGTGCTAACCCCATATACTGGGCTGCGGGTTCAAACCCGGTCCCCGGCTGAACTGCATCAAAAATTAGCCGGGCGCTCTGGCGGGCACCTGTCGTCCCAGCTACTTGGGAGGCTGAGGCAAGAGAATCGCTTAAGCCCAAGAGCTGGAGGTTGCTGTGAGCTGTGACTCCACAGCCTCTACCGAGGGCGATAGAGTGAGACTCTGTCTCCAAAAAAAAAAAAATTTAGTCAGTAGTTAAAAATAAACCCAGATAAAATTCCTCAGAGTCCCTGGCTTTACCAGCAAATGCTACAATTTAAGAAAGATACAATTACTTTTTTACAAAAACTCTATTCTGGAGAATAGGAAAATGGAAATGCTCTACAACTTTTTCATGGTGGTGAGTAAAAATGTGAAGCTGAAGCTTTCAGAACTTCAGTACTACAGAGGAAAACTCCTACCTAATTTTGTCTGTGAAAATGACGCAAAATCATAAATACAATATTAACTAAACAAAGCCAACAACGTATGAATGTATATAGCATGATAAAGTGGAGCTTGTCTTAGAAATACCAGAACAATTAAACATTAGACAAAATTATTAATTTTTTTTCACCACACGAACAGATTGAAAATGAAAAGCAATTATCTCAACAGATTCAAAACATTACGTGGTAAAATTGCATACTCGTGCAGGTGAAAACCCAAGCAACCCATACATTTATACTAAAATTAGAAGAGGAAGAAACTTCCTTAACCTGATATAGAATACCAACCAAAAACTTACAGCAAATATACTTAATGGGGAAACCTCAGAAGCTCTATCTAAAATCCTTGTGAATGAAACTTGCTATCACCATTTCATTTAAACATTGTACTTCTGCTTCAGTGCCCATAGTTCAGTGGTTAGGGTGCCAGCCACATGCAACAGGGCTAGTGGGTTGGAACCCAGCCCGGGCCTGCTAAACAACTATGACAACAACAAAAAAAATTGCCGAGTGTTGTAATGGGTGCCTGTAGTACTAGCTATTTGGGAGGCTGAGGCAAGAGAATCACTTAAGTCCAAGAGTTTGAGGTTGCCGTGACTTGTGATGCCACAGCACTCAGCTGAGGGTGACACAGTGAGACTGTGTCAAAAAAAAAAAAAAAAGATAAATGAATGTTGTACTTCATTAAAATATGGTGGCACTTCATTTAATGTAAATATTAACCAGTGGAGTAGGACAAATAAATTAATTCAAAAAAATTTAGATGTGAAATGATCAAAAAGAAAGCAAAAAATAATTGATATTTTTTGATGATATGATTTTCTATATAGAAAAACTTAGGACTTAAAACTATAGTACCAATGATATTAGCTAGATTCCTTGATGCAAGAATAACACACAAAATTAGTAGTGTATCTTTATATCTCCCATAAAATGTAGTAAATGTACCTAAACACATTATCTGATCCAAAAAAGTATATTTTTATGAAGATAATGATAAAATTCTACTGAAGGACCTAAAAGAGGTGTTAAGTACATGGAGAGAAGATTTGCAAGACAGTATTAGGATGGCAAATTCTCCAATTAATATATAAAATTTAGTTTTATTGGACTTTATAAGATGACCAAAGTACTATACAAAAGTAAAAGAACCAAGAATGACCTAAAATATTTTTTATAGAAAGAAATAAAGAATAAAGAATAGGAACAGGAAAGAGGAGGAATTGAAGAGACTCACTCTGCTAGGGGTAAAACTTGAAATAGGATCAGTGGAGAAGACTCCAGAGCCTTGACACTGACATAGAGAAAGATCTGATGTGAGAACTTTGCATAAGGTAGAGTGGCTTTCTAAACTCCTGGGGAAAGTTGGGCTGGTCAGTAAACAGGGCAACCACAACCTGCTGGAGAAAAGGATGTTAGACTTCATGTGATGCACAAAAATAAACTGCACCAGGTTGAACACTAAATGTAAAAGTGAACCTTTAAAGTTGTCAAGGAAGAATGTAAACTATTTATTATTTATTTTCAGAGACAAGGTCGCACTCTGTTGGTGAGGCTAGAGTGCAGTAGTGTGATCAAAGTTCACGGCAGCCCTGAACTCCGGTCCTCAAGTCATCTTTCCTCAGCCTCCTGCCCATCTTTAAGGAAGAATGTAGAATAACATTTTATGACTTCAGGTAAGAAATATTTCTTAAACAACAAATTAAAACAAAGAAATAGTGATAAAATCGGCTCCATTAAATTAAAAACCTGTCCATGACAAAATATTTCATAAACAGAGCAAAACAGCAACCCACAGAGAGAGATGATAGTTTCCATCTATATAGTTGACAAAGGAATAGTATTCAGAATGCATAGACACGTCTATATATGATTAAGGAAGAGAAAAACAGTCCACTGGAAAATGGGCAAAGGATACGAAAAAGCGAGTCACAGAAGGGGAAACTGAAAGATTTCAAAAATGTATGAAAAGCCATTCAACTACACCGAGACGTAGAGAGTACACATTGAACCATTTCATTCCAAGAGATAAGAATGACAATACGTCTGTTATCACCAAATAATGATAAAAATGTGGGGCGACAAAACTAAGATAATGCTAGCAGGAGAGATTATTACAACTGCTTTGGAAAATAATATTTAATTAAAAGTAATGATGGGAATGCACATATCCTGAAGTTTTGAGATTCTATTTCTGCTTTACTCCTTAAAAAAACCTCACACATGTGTACAAGGGGTCATGCACCAAGATTTTCATTGCAGCACTATTTATAAAAATGAAAAAGTGAAAACAGCATTAACTGCCCCTTAGTAGGGAACTGGAGAGATAAGCTGGTTTTATTTGTACAATGAATATTGTAAATAGTTAAAATGAATTAACTGTATCTACCTGTATCAGTATGAATAAATCTCACCAAGTGTGTTTAATGGAAAAAGCAAGTTTTAGGCAGATAAATTCAATAATAGAAACATTCATATAAAATTTAAAAACACTCCAAACAATAAGAGGCATTATTTATGGATGTATGTCTATGTGGTAAAATAGAGTAACTTAAAAGGCAAAGATATAGCCACACTTCATAAGGATGCTTATCACTCAAAAGACTGGGGCAGGAAAGCCCTATTGCTGGTAGAGCCTTGTCTGTGTTTGGACATTTTATTTCTTATAAAAATTTTAATAGCAAAGAGGCATATTAGCAAATGTGATAAAATGATTACATAATGTATTTTGAACGTGGTGGATTTGTGATGGTTTTATGATCTCTGTATTTTTCTATTTGTTGGAAATTTCATTATTGGAACCCAAATTTTAAAAAGTTACATAGCCAAGATGTTTTATGTATTTCAGCTAAGGCTAAGAGCTCCAGTCCTCCTGCGGAGGTTTTAATATGCGCCCAATCTTCATTATCTCCCATCTTTCAGAATCACTGATACTTGCAGGATGGAATTGTTACCTCCTGCTAGCATTTTGTTACAATTTACTACTTGTGGTTTTTGTTATCAAAGCAAGAGAGCTTCCTTTCCCCAATTTGAAATATATTTTAACACCGATTATGCTTTTCTAAATCAAACATACTCTTTGGAAATGCTTATAGACTCTTTTTCCATTCCCATCTCCCTGCAGCTAATTGGGGCTCAGAGATACAAAGAGCTAGCAGTGCACATGTGTTTTTTCTGGAAAGTTTATTAACAAGGAGCCTGTGAGTAAGGGGATGGTGTTGGCATTGGAGCCAGGAGGCCTGGCTTCTCTCTCTGTTTACTAATTGTGCGATTGTTTTCTGAACTTTTCTGTGCTATAGTTTCCTTGTTTTTGAAATGAAAATGTTGACTTTTCTCTAAATCCTTTCCTGCTCTCAGATTTTCTAATTTTATGAAGTGTGTGAGTGAAGTCAGTCATAAAACTAAGTGTGATTGAAATATATAAATTGAGGAGGGGTCTCACAGCTCCTCTGTCTTGGAGTACCTCTTCCAGGGTCTTCGCCAGGGTACTGCTGTTTTGGGTTAAGGTAAGGAAGGTTGAAAATGAAAGTGATGATCACTTTTCTGAGAGTGATGATCTATTATAGTTCATTAATAACTTAGCACAAGTGGATTTTAAAATAAGCGGGACTGTTAACAAAATCCTTGAAAGACTAGGGTTTTGATTAGAAGGTGAGGTAGGAAGGGGCTCCAAAGAGGAAAACACCACCTTAGCTGGCATTCCTGCCATTTAGAAAGACGAAAAGGGCACTGGGTGCTTGGAAATGTGGATCCTGAATAGGAAGAAGTTAGGGAAAGAGGAAGACACAGAACAAAAGATAAGTGTTGCCTTGGGCCATGACAGAAGCGCCTAGAATAACCTCCCGAATTCCAGCTTGTGAAAAACTGTTTCTTAGAGACAGAGGAATAGCTTTTTTTTTGGTGGTTAAGCACACATTTATTTATTTATGTTTTTATTAAATCATAACTATATACATTAATGCATTTATAGGGTGCAATGTGCTGATTTTATATACAATTTGGAATGCTTACATCAAACTAGTTAACATAGCCTTCACCTCATTTACTTAATTTAGGGATCTAAAAGTAGACATGCCATTGGATCCTGCAATTCCTCTGCTAGGTATATATCCAAAAGATCCCAAAGCATTTTACAAAAAAGATATTTGCACCAGGTTGTTTATCACAGCTCAATTCATAATTGCCAAGTCATGAAGCCAAGAAGCTTAAGTGCTCATTAACCCATGAATGGATTAATAAATTGTGATATATGTATACCATGGAATATTATACAGCCTTAAAAAAGATGGAGACTTTACCTCTTTTATGTTTACATGGATGGAGACAGAGGGAATTTACAATTTTTTTTTTGTAATTTACAAAGGGCATTCTGACAACTTCGAATCTGTGATGGGGATGGTATTCCTATCTCTCAGTGAAATTGAAGAGAAGCTGTTAGCTAAACTGCCCAAGGACTTTCTCCAGTGCACATGATCCTTCATCAGTTCAGCAATCTGTAATGGCACCTATTCTGAGCCCCAGGCCTCTGTTAATGTTACATTAGGGTTAAATGAAAAAGGTAGATGGTTCAAAAACTGTTAACAATGTGCAATCTACTCTCTTGTTATAGGAAAATCTGAATTGGTGTTTAAGTTTTCAAAGATTCTACAGGAGAGATTTAAATGTAATTTCCTGGGGTCTAATTGCTAATTATTTTAACTAAGAGCTCTAAATTAAACGTTCTCTATTTTGAAGGCTTTAAGGAGTTTAAAGCAATTGCTGTCACTGGAAATGTGTTTAGTATCCGTTCTCAGGAGTGGAATCCAATCAGCCTCATAAGGATGATGACCTCAGAGAGATGGCCAGAACCTTAATTGTATTAAGAATGCAGTGTCCACTCGAATTAATAACCACCTTTGACTGGTGAAAAGTTTTAGAATTTAAACTTCAGGAGATTTTGAGGCCATCATGTGTGGAATATCTAAAAGATCATTTTAAAATGTATTATACAATATGCTGATTCAATAGTCTATCTAGCAACTCAATGAAAAAAATTGAGATTGGTGATTTGAGGGTTGAGACAGCACCCAGTCTGCCTGATTATACCCTAAATGACATTAAAAATTGTAATAATAAAATATTCTTTTCAATTGGTTATGTTTCTTCTTTTTTGATTCCACCAAAGAAGGATAAAAAATCTGTACATAAAAAATATATCTGTAAATATAGTACTTACAAGAATCCCTGAATCTGTAAATATAGTACTTATAACAGTAACTTTCTAGCAAGTATAAGTATTTCAATACTTAAGACTATATATCCCCATAAAATTCTTTCAGAATGTAGACTATTAACCCATTCTGCCATTTAAAAAAATGTGCTAAAGTTTTATTTTTCCACATGCAAGACCCCCAAAGATTTTGATGATAAAATGTTTGGGTTACTATAAGAAGAGGTGAAACAAAATTTTCGTATTTTTTCCTGTTTCTGAGTTGTAGTAAATCTCAAATTTGTGAGGAAAAGGTACTAAAATTCTAAATGCAGGGAACCAGCAGTTTCTAGGACCACCAAATACCTTTCTGTAGGAAATAACTCCTATGACCACAATCCCTATGACCTGCCTACATCAGTGGAAGAAGAAGATGAAGAGCAAAGAAACTCCTTTTTGGGCAGCTCAGTGTTCCCAAAGATGGTTATACCCCACTTACATGTTGTTTTCCAGCTGAATATCTGCTTCGCCAGTTGACTCGCCCCCTGCACTACTGAAAAGGAAAAGGCTATTGAGGAGACAGACGGCATACCTTCTAGGTGAGGGGAGGGCTGGGACTGGGGCACAATCCCTAGCTATTCCCAAGCCAAAAATTCTTGGTTCCAAGAGTTGTTTTGAGAAAGTAGATGATGTAAGGGGCTACACCTGCTGTGTAGCAAGGAATGAGAATCAGCAGATTATGGACAATCTGTTGGGAATTGGCCAGAAGTCACTGAGTTCTCTAAATCTCATGGGAAATGGCCACTGCCCAGGGAACTCTGTGAGGGAGCTCACCACTCTTCCCAGGAGGCATGTCGAAATTGCCACTTATTTTCATCAAACCCACAAACTGTGAGCAAGCATGGTAGTCTTGACCCAATGCGTCTGGAAGGCAACCTCCTCAGTCAAGACACGTGGCAATCTCCCTCTCCCCGGTCTGAGACTCTCCCTTCTGAATGACTGCTCCCCTCCTTTCACACATCTCCACCTCTCGCAGGATGCTAACAGATTGTCAACTGGTTCCTGTGCATCTAGCTTGATTCCCCCCTTTCTCCAAACACCAGTTAGAATGATCTACAGAAGGCGCATGTAGTCATGTCACTTTCCAGATTAAAACTCTCCAATGGCTCCTTATGTTACCCGTAGGATAATTCAGACTTGTTATTTTTGCTTTCCTTGTCTCCCCAGCCTCATCTCTTGACCATGGAGAGCTTCTTTCAGTGCTTCCCCTTTGCTGAAATGCGGTCATTCACACCCACCTTTCATGGTACCTTTTACTCTATGGGAATGCTACTCTTCTCTAAAACACTGTTCCCTTCCCTGCCCATCTGCTTTGAACCTGCTAATTCTCACCTGACATTTACTTTAGCAGATTAAATGTTGCTTCCCTGCAATATGCCTGGCCATTAATTCCTGCAACATTAGCTGCTCCCTCCAGTGTGGGGGTGAAAACCTACCTGCCTGTCTTATTCACAGCACTATTCTGGCCCAGGGTATATACTTAATAGATATTTGCTGAAAGAATAAGAGTTAATTGGGGACCATTTAATCCTTGGGCACTAAAAAGATAAAGTTAGTTACCTTAATCAGATCAAAACTGGGCCTTCTGCCCACATCATATTAACTTCTGACTCAGAGCAGATGCTAACATAATATATCAAGGTATCAACTAGAGAATAGTGTATATAATCCATCATTTTTTAGAGAAGCAGCAGAAGCAAAAACTTAGTGCTTATTACAGAGCTTGTTCTGACAATTATGCATCACACACTCTTTCCTGGTCTCCTGCCTGAACTATGCGCTATTAATTTGTCCTCGGCCTATTCTTTGTCTGCAAAACCAATTGCTTGATCTCATCAATTTTTTTTCCTGTGAACCCAAGGAAGACTTAGGCAAAACTGTGACATATTTAGATCTCTATTGAGAAGCCAGACTATGAACTTTGTATAATAGTTTCTCTGCTCTGGCTTCACCTACCACAATAACCTCATGTGATTTTGCTGCCTTAATATCCCCCCAAAGTAGTCTCCTTTTTGTAAGAAGAAAAAAAAAGTGAGAGTGGGTGCTTTGATCGCCTCATCAATTGCTAGGGCTGCTGTTACAAAGTACCACAAACTGGGTGGTTTAAATCACAGACATTTGTCTCAAAGTTGTGGAGGATAGAAGTCTAAGACCAAGGTTGTGAAAGATCTTGATGACTGGAACTTCTTGAGAGTCCCTTTCGGGCTCTCAGCCAGAAAGAATGGATTCTAGGTCTCCCTCCCTTAAACAACTTAACAAGCACAGTTAGCCATGCTTTGGTCACAGGCCTCCTCTCTGGCTGTGAGGGATGATGGAATGGTGCTGAGAAAAAATTTTGGCAAGAGGAATCTCTTTAGTTTCCACAGTGGGAGGGCAGATACTTGGGTTTATTGTTCTGCAAGGTCTGCATACAAGGGTGGGTGAAGGTGATTACCCAAAAGAGATCTGGGATCTCAGAATATTAGAGAGGAGAAAAGGAATGATAGGGAGCCAAAAAGAAAAAAAAAATTCTCTACTATTTTCTTTTTCCTAAGGAGAAAGTAAACTCAAAAGGATTTTTTTTTTCTTATGTGACTGTCACATCCTGCCATAACAAATTCTGCAGATATGGGCAGATGTACTTGGGGCTTTGGGAAGCCCTTTGATCATACTGTATAATGACCCTCTCTTTGCCTGACAATGGCATTTTCTGTTGTTTTGGGGTTTTGGGGGTTTTTTTGGGGTTGTTTTTTGTTTTTGAGACAGATTCTCACTATTGCCCTGGGTAGAGTGCTATGGCATTATAACTCACAGCAACCTGAAACTCTTGGGCTCAAGCAATCCTCTTACCTCTGCCTCCTCAGTAGCTGGGACTATAGGCATCCACCACAATGCACAGCTGGTTTTAGTAGAGACAGTGGTCTCACTCTTGCTCAGCTGGTTTCAAACTCCTGCGCTCAGGGGATCAGCCGGTTTTGGCCTCCCAGAGTGCTAGCATTACAGGCAAGAACCACTGGGGATGGTTCTGTAAACAGATATTGTCAACTGTGGAAGGGCTCCAGACATGCACATTGGTAGGATAAGGGTTTCCTGGAAGAGTCAAGGGATAGTCAGGCATCAGGTTCATCCAATTCTTCTGATGTTTGCTTTTCATACCCATCTTCAGGCTTAGAGGGGCCTTTGCACACTTGCACATGGGAAGTACAGCAAATCCTATGTAAAAGGCAATCTGAATGCCTCCTAACCCCAACCACCCAAGGTTTTTATCTACTGGGCTCACTTGCCTGCCAGCTGCTGTCTAAACCTGAAGGCTCTAAATCTTCTCCTTAAAGTAGCAGCTCGGGTCCAGCGGGTAAGATGTGGACTTTGGCATCTCTTCGTTCGTGGGAAGTGTCTGTGGAATGGAGCGAGGCGGGTAACACACTCCTTCTGAACTTCAGGATTCTCCATTGTGAAAATGGCAATATTATCTCACAGGGTTTGTGTGAGATCAAGTGCAGACATGTATGCCAAGTGCAACTCTAGAATGTACAATTTTGTGGGGAGAAGTGAGGTCACATTGGCATTTATAATCAGATTTTACTACCCAGTTATCTTCTTCAAAATTGCTCTACCTTACATGTCATTGTTTCTTCTCCAAAAATCCACTTAAGTATTTCTAGAATTCCCAGAGAGACTTCTTGTCTGCTCAAAACAGCCCTGTCACTACCTTCTCCACGGACCACCTTGCTTTTGTCATCTGACGGCTTCTCAAGGAAGACACTTTCTCCCTTGCCATTTTCACTCTTTCCTGCTGTGAAGACAGTGCTTCTGTCTTCTGTGTACACATGATCAGTCTGATCCTTGGGTCCTTTGGGCTTCTTGAGTCTGGTTGAAAGTATTAAATATTCTAAAGGGGATGTGAGACTTGAAGAATGAGATGAAACATGCGAGTTACAGCCTCTCCTATCACCAGCTGACCATGTAATAGACACTTGTGGGGGTTTGAAAGATCACTGGAGCAGCACCATCAGCACCTGTAGCTTTCCAAAATGAGTTGGCAAGATTGGAACATCTTATCGGATTAACTCAAGGATCAGTAAGTTTGAAAATTTCCTTAGAAGATTAAAAAATCTTTTATTGTGAACTGCTCCTACCTTGCCACCCAAATCTTCTCTAATAAAATTTCTCCTACAGTGAGTGAAAGGAGAGAGGGAGATTATAGTTTGGAAAGTTTGGGAAATGTGTTAACATGGGAAATTCACTATGTACGTGAAACCCAAACTCTGTAAATAAAAATGGGGGATGATTTTCTGAGGCTGTTGACTTTGCCCAAACTGGAAAGTTGCGAGGTCCCTCCTTTTCCCAGTCCACGCCCCTGATGTGCCCAGGCTGGGCCTTCCGAGTCTTTGCTCTATGGCTGCCCAGCCCTCTCCACCTATGTGGGCCCTTTTCCTTCACACGTTCCTCCATACTTCCTACAGCTTCCTCCCTTTCTTTCACTTCCTTCTTTGTCTGACTATTTAGCACTTTTTATCTGATAATCTTTGATAGGAGGAGATAAGTGCTCCAGGATAAACACTTGGGTACTTTTGGAAGCTCTATTCTTTCTTTTCCATTTTTATTTTTAAAATCTAACCCCCAGTTTCCCAAGTCTCACTCATTCATCTACCATCTTCACACATTCATATCTTAGTAACCTTAGTATCTTAGTTCAATAGTATATTGAACCAACTAGCATTTTAAATTTCAGTGCATATTTCAGCCTTATTCTAAGCAGTAACACCTGTGGAGAAATAGCTTTGTCCCATAAGCTATGTATTTTCAAATACATATTAAAATACTACATAACTATCAAAAACTTCTTTGCAAATCATCTTATATACTACCAGTAGCTCCCTCATCAGTCTGTGTTAGTACTATCCAATAGAACTTTTTGTGACAATGGAAATGTTCCATATCTAATATGGTAGCCAACATGGTACCCACTAGCTACATGGGGGGATTTTGTTGTTTGTATTTTGTTTATTGAGATAGGGTCTTGCTCTCTTGACCTAGGCTGGAATGCAGTGACACCATCATAGCTCACTGCAACCTCAAACTCCTAGACTCAAGTGAACCTCCTATTTCAGGCTTCTGAGTAGCTGGGACGATAGGCACATGATTGGCTGATTTTTTCTATTTTTAGTGGAAATGAGGTCTTGCTGTTGCTCAGGCTGATCTCAAATTCATGAGCTCTAGTGGTCCTTTTAGCCTCGGCCTTCTACTTGGCCCAGCCTGCATGTGGTTATTGAGGACTTGAAATGTGGCTAGTGCAACTGAGAAACTTAATTTTAAATTAAATGTAATTAAATTTAATGCAATCAATTAACTTTAAATAGCCACATATAGCTCATGGCTACTGCATTGGAAAATGAGGGTCTATATTGTGAGGCAATATAGTACCTAATTTTCTTTTCTTCCAGCTCTAAAATTGAAAAATGGAAGCTGTAAGGCTCCCTGGGTAGACACAAGAAGAGCTGGTTTCCAGGACTGTAAATTGGGCAGGAGGGACTTTTTCAATACGGCTAGGTAATAGCACAGTACTTGCCACAAAAACAAAAACAAAAACAAAAACAAAAAGAAAAGAAAGAAAGAAAGAAAAAATTTGGGGTGGCGCCTGTGACTCAAAGGAGTAGGGCACCAGCCCCACATGCCGGAGATGGCAGGTCAAACCCAGCCCCGGCCAAAAACTGCAAAAAAAAAAAAAAAAGAAAGAAAGAAAGAAAGAAAAATTCTCACGAGTGGTAGCTTTAATCAACTTTTAAGTCACATCACATCAGTCTTGGTGATAGAAAAATAAGATTTAAGTGACCTTGATTAATTAAAGTTGGAGTTTGTCACCTTATCTATCAGTCCATCCCAAAACTTAATCCACCATTGGCTGTGTTTAGAGCTGTTTATTGGAAAGGGGTACAGACCCTAGAAGTTTAGCTCCAGGTATGTGGTCAGGAGCCTGCTGGTAGAGTGTACATTTTATTAAAGTTATAGTTTGTAGAGCTAGAAAACTTTCAAGCACAGTTCTTTCTCCAAGTTAGTTTCAACTTGAACAAACACAAGAGTGCTTGTAGAGAGAAATTCTCCTGCAAAGTACACTCTTCTGGTGATTACCAGCAGGTCCACAGGCAGCAGCTAGATTGAGTGTCTGAATCAGCCCGGCTGATTACCTTAATCACCTTAATCATAGAATCTACCCTCCCTGGAATGGCCTCAATGTGAAGAGTGGCAGAACAGTCACTCCAAGCTGAAGCCTCATTGTTAGAACATATTCTGATGCGTTTAATGAAGAGCTTGTGATTTGTATTAGGGACAAGATAATTTCGAGGCTTTGTCAGTCCTCAGCCAGTTCTTTTATTACTAATAAAGAGTTTTCCAAGAATGTCTTTGTTAAACCCCCTGGCGCATCCTGGAGAAGCGGGGCTGACTTCTCAAGGTGAGCATCTTTTCACCGACTGCTCATTAACCATTTAAAGTTGAGTTTTCCTTCTCTATGTGTTCATTCCAAAGCCCCATCAATCAACACGTTTTTGGGAATGGGGGATGGAGCTCCCCATTCATCAGTTCCCCAGAGTAAGAAGCAGTGCCCGCCCTAAATATTCACCATCATAAATACTTCTAAGCGGGGTCACGTGATAGACACTCACTTTCCTGGGATCAGACTACCTGAGTATTCACGGTGTTCTGCCAAGTTTATTGTTTGTGTTGTTTTTCAAGTGCTACATCAGTAGATAGGGAACAGTAAGAAAACGAACTTGCATACTCACACCCATAACTGTATTGTTGGAGTTTTTTCATCTTCTCATGAGATTATAAGTTTGAGTTTGAGAGACTAAGCCATCAGAGAATATTTTTTTCTAGCATTGTCTTTTGGTAAAAGTCACCACAAAAATAATGATGGTAGGATTATGCTGTATTGCCCAAACAACTGAATTTTTATCATAGGCAGGGCTCACACTTAATGATTATAATAAATGGTCTCTTCACTGTCATAATAACATGCTAATATCAACAGATTTTTAGTCACTAGTATTCAGAGAAAACTTGAAAGAACAATGCATTTTAGTTGTAGCTAGGCCTAGTTTGGTATGCTTATTAGAAAAATTAATAACTCATAATGATTAGAACTTTAATCTTGGATTCAGGAAGACCTGGATTTGAATTCTGCTTCTTCTTTCTATGACCTCATCAGGCAGATTTCTAAACCATTGCTTTGATCCAGTTTTCTTATCTATAAAATGGTGATAATTATAATCTATAATTTATAAAATTTTCTGGGAATTTTATTAAGAAATATATGTGAAATGATTAGGGTAGTCTCAGGCACAAGGTAAAATCATAGTAAATGATAACTAATTGGGAGTGATATCATCATATTTGTTAACCAATCTTTGAGAAGGTCTATTTTCCAAAGTTGGTTATAATTTTTGAATTTTAGACCATTGGTTTTCAGAATGCACTTATTTAGAACAAAATAATTACAGTGAGCTCTGACTCAGTGCTATTTGGCTACCACTCTTCTGTGTACTTTGCACACCTTACTCCTCACAGCAACCTAATGATGTGAGTACCCTGATGATCCCTATTTTACAGATGAGAAACTGAGGCACAGAGTGGACAGATAACTTGCTCAAGATAATCATAACAGAGCCCTAGGGTATGAACCTGGGAGATAGCTCAAGCTAGAATCAGAAACAAAGGTTAATGTATGATTATAATTAATAGAATTGTAAGCTACATATGTTAATGAAGAAAATAAAAATGTATGTAAAAACAAATAACGAGTGATATCTTTAGGATGTCTTTGAATAGGACAAGCACAGCATAATTTGTTCCTCTGGGTCCCTCTGGATGAATATTCCTATTCAGAAGATTCTGCACTTGATTTCAGACTCAGGATTTCAATTTTTCTAGAATAACAAAGTTTTCTGTAAATGGGGGATTTTCTCTTTTTTTGTGCCAGATTTCTTACTATTAGTAAGTAAAACCTTAGTTTACTTTTGTAAAAGTTATCCTGAAAAGAAGTCCAACATCTAGTGTCAAGGAGATAAAGAGAGAATAGAGGGTACGAAAAAAATCATGTTTTCTTGAAAATCAAAATTTTGGGCTGATTAAAAATGGGTTGGGGAATCTGCCAGTCACTAGGCTCTGTGATTGAATGGATCTTTAAAAAGAACTATATTAGGCTCTGTAAAAGCTGAATTTGGGCGGGAATAACATGCCATTGCAATATTTAAAAATTGGAATTTCCAAGGTACATATTCATGAAGAAACAGATCCTGTGTATAAACATATTTTAAAACACACAATTGGGATTGTAATGATATATACACATATATTTTAAATTTTATTTATTTAAATAATATACTGTATTTTCCTGTTTTATTAAATCTTCTACAAGATCATTTAAACAATTTTCCTCATGGAAAATAGATTGTTTCTGTTATTCATTATTACAAATAATTCTGTAATAATGATCCTTGTGCATGTATCATTTCACATCATTTATTGTGCTTGCTAACATCCTAGTAGTTTACTGAATCGAAAGCTCTAAATTCTGGGGCATATCACCAAACAACTTTTTACCAAAGTTATCCCCATTTGTACATTTGCTGTGTTTGAAATAGAATGCCTATCCAAGTACCTTTGCCAGTCTTGAATATCATAATTAAATAATTGTATTTTATTTTATAATTTGCAAGTTATTATGAGATTGGACAGGCCATTGGTAGTTTTCTTCTGATCAATAAGTGCTCATGTCTGTATTTTAATTAGACACAACAATATTTCTTAGTGACTCATGTCAGCTCTTTCAATATTAAGGATGTCTATAATACATTAAGTTTAAAAATATTCTTCAAACCTTGTCATTTGCATGTTAAGTATACTTATGACTTTTTAATATGTTTTAAAAATCAGGATATATAGTGGCTTATTCAAAAATATAATGAAACATTACATTTGCTTTAATAGAGAATCATAGTAAAGAAGGACAGGCTTAGTCAAATCTATCTTCTAGGGCACCTGCTATTAGCATCAAGGTGCCGAAGAAAAAGGACATGGAGTCCTTACAAGTGCTTAAAAGTTATTATAGTGATAAACTCACATTATGCAAAAGAGTTAGTTTTCTCACTTTCATCATTCTTGATAAATCTACTGTTTCTTTCTCCTTTTAATGTGTTATATTCAACCTGTCTTAAACATCTTTTCTAGACATTTGTGTGTATTGGATTGTAATTTCTGTACCCTGCATTCTCCATCATTCTTTTTCTTCTCTACTGCTTGCTTTTTCTACCTACATGTTTTCTTTGTCTTCTTTTCAGAACAATACTTTCAAGGAAAGAAGAAAATAGCGTAAAAAAGAAAAAACTTCATTTTTTTCCCTTGGCATTTGAAAATCAAATGAACTATCCTAACGGCTCTGACCAGGATGGGGCTATTGTCAGCACGGGTCGTGTCGCTCTGTACGTGAACTTTGCATAAATAATTCCCCCACGTGCATGAAGGAGCATAGAGAATCAGAACTTCTGACAGAGACTGCTTAATACTCGGTCTCTGTCTGAAAATTAGGCAAGGGTCCTGACCGAAAAATGGTACCACATTGAAAAACAAAATCACTGAAGTTCCGCAGAACAGTATTTGGGTTCGCGGAAGGGGCAGAATGATCCTTTGACAAAAAGGACCTCTGAACAGTCAGATGAGCGCCACGTGCTTCCAGAGCCAGTCTGTGGATGTTGGTGACAGCTGCTATTTCCTTTTTGTACTTTCATCTCATCACAAATCCAAGTGTATATGTATTTTTCCATCCAGCCCTCTGCTCAGTCACTAGTGGTACACCGCAGGCAAGAGGAAGCTGGATGGCAAGGTCTTTAATGGAAAAGAGCAACTGGGCGCCGGAAGCTCAGTGGTTAGGACGTTGGCCACATGCACTGGGCCTGCTAAACAAAAATAGCTGGGCACTGTGGCCGGCGCCTGCATTCCCAGCTACTAGGGAGGCTGAGACCAGAGAATTGCTTAAGCCCAAGAGTTTGAGGTTGCTGTGAGCTGTGACGCTACAGCACTCTACCGAGGTCTACCTACAAAACAAACAAACAAACAAAACAGAAGAAGAGAAAAGATGGAATGTCACTACACCACCCCTTGGTTTATGCAGGAGCTTGAGTTTAAGTGCTTCTTTCAGCTTTTTCTTCAGATTGAAGCAACTTGCCTCCAGGAACTTCCCAGAGGCATGCTCCAATGGCTCTTCTTAAAGGGGAAAATTACTGTGGTTAAAACAATCCTGCAGAAGTGTTCCCTTTTCTCCACATCCACGCCAACATCTCTGGTTTTGGGATTTCATCATTTGACCCTATAATTCCTTTACTTGGTATATACCCAGAGGGCCAAAAATCACATTACAACAAAGATATCTGTACCAGATTATT